>JAPYYZ010001136.1:0-23642 GCA_030522705.1 Eretmocerus eremicus
ACGCATGGACCAGTCGAGATAAACTCATTCATTACGTCCGAGTCCAATCAAATAATTCAGTGCCGAAATCTGCAATATCCCTAGAGTCAGGACGTAACAAGCTCAACCAATTCCAGTACTGGAGCTTCAAGCGCCACGAAAAAATACAGACATGACCGAGGTAAAGGTAGATCGCGCTTGTGTGCATCGGAACGGTGGACGCTGTTGTAGTGAGAAAGCCTCGTTTCACATGATTCGATCCGACACGATGCAATTGGCTGGCAGCGGCGTGACAGGATCGCTGCGTCGAATTCCCAATCCTTCAACTGCGAGCGTGTCTGATGCTCTGCACTGTGAGTCGGATTCGCCCGAGTTTGTTGCCGCTTCGAAGATTTCTAACTCGCGCAAGCTCATACTCTATTGGGGAGATTGTCTATTTTTCCTCGTTGTTATATCGGCGCTCAGAACGAGCTTTTGAGCTCTTTATCAAGGATGAGGTGATCGAGGTTTAATTGTACGTCAAAATCTAAAGATGAGGTCTCAGTGGTGTGAAACAATGGTTGAGCGACAAGAACAGTAAGCTTTCATGGATCGATCGTCCATAATGTTGTTGTATTCATTGGCGAAACTAACATTGAATCAAAGCGAAAAATTGATGACATGACTTGAATAACACTTGTTGGAATCGTGTCCATTTTTTCTCGTTCTGGCATACGTGGTTTTGAGACTTGATGTTTGAGCTAACTCCTTAATTTTTCACCGCCTTACAGATGCCAATCAACATCGTAAGCAATATTCTGCTACAGTTAAGGTCCACTTCAGGTAATTCCGAGGAGTTTCCTCATTTCATTTTAACCAAAATTGAGTTCCATAAAACTGCTCGCACGATGCCCTTTGCTTCATTTCAGAGTTGGGGAGGAGTTAGACTCAAGTCAATTCAATTACAACCCTCTCCGTCGTCATTCTGATGAGCCTAAACGGCTAAATGGATAGACGAGACACTTCTCCTCTAAGGACCTCTCTTCCTCATATTTTATCATCATCTTGCTTCCCCTGACAAGGTACGTTCGAATCCTATTTGGGTATTTCCAGCTCTTTGGAGGGCGAGAGGTGCAAACTATAGTGTTCGTTCCTTCGTTTTGTCACTGAGCTTAGAGGATATCGGATCGCCGAATTAGAATATCCTGCAAGCTTGCTAAGTTGATCGATCAATGATTTCAACGGTCATACATTTTCCTGCGCAAAGATGAATGGTCAAAGATATTATAGATGAATTAACTCCAACTTCTTTGAGTGACTAGGCGCTCAAGATCTCGTTCGTCGTGTGAATAGAGCGCCAAGTCACTTTCAGACATTTAGAGACAAACTAAAGTTCAATATCTACGTCAACCGTTGAAACTCGCAAGCACAAATGCAACAATGAAAGCACGTATCAAATAAAGGAGATGCATTTTGACGGGGATTTCGACAACGGCATCGGGAATCGCTCGCGTCAGCGGCACTAAAATCAGGCAGAAAGCGAGCATCATTTTATGGATATTGAATTGATTGAATGATCAGTCACGCGCGCCATCGATAGTTTCGCGCACATCATAGAGCTTGCATGTATTCTCATCTCGTCGCAGCATTGCAATCGATATAATCCAGCATAGTACTAGTACGCTTACGCTGCAAGCTCAGCTGGCGATTGAATTACGAGAGAATTGGTATTGAGTGGAGTTGTGCGGGCGTGAGCAACAAGCCTGCTCCGGCGCATACGCGAAACTCTCGAGAGCCTCTCCCCGGCATTCTCCAGCGAGACGAGGTGTATCGCCAAAATGCAATCTCTGAAACGGAGAAGGGTCGCATCACAGGTGAGACACGCTTCTAGAGTATATGGCACGTAAAAATAATGATCCGAGCCATCGACGAGAGATAGACTCTAGAGATAGTGAGAACTTTGACTACGTGGCGAAATACACAAGCTAATCTGAGAGAGAATGGGGATTATTCGATATCCAAGTGAGAACGGGTACAGTTATTGGAATGAAGCGAAAGCGAGGCGATGGGAATTGGTCTTTTCGCGGGCGCAAGCTCGACCACTTTATCCGGATACGCCCCGACGGGGGAAATTCCTCTCGCCCACGTGCATCGCGCGAAGCAGAGTGTGAGACTATAGGATCCGTTTCTGCCGCAGTGCCGCAGAAAGCACCTCGGGTGGCACTGGCCGGATCTCCTGGTGCTTTGTGCGGTGAGCACATACCCGTAACGATGACTTCCTGCGACCTCAACGCAAGTGTGGGTTCCAGATTAATTCCGGCACGAAGGTTCCCTGCATCCCTTGGATCCTGGCTATATAACGCTTCGGTCTCATGGTGGACCATTTGATAGCGATATGAGATGGAGGATGCAAATGATCCAATTTCCCATTCATTGCTGAGAATGATGCTTGAGAGAGAATAATGTGCGAGTGTGACCAACTGGGTCGTTGTACCCAGTTTGACAGCTATCGGAAAGGTGCACTTGTAGACTTCGCCGCGCATTTTTACTTTCTCAAAAGAGGACAGCCTTGTGACGCTGTCACCCAAAATCTCTCTTTTCCATCCTTTATTCTTTTCTTCTTCAATCCACTTCCTTCCACAGAATAATATCAAAACGACTCATTCTTGATCCATTCGACGAGATCTTTCTATTGGTAGAACTCGTTTTTTTCCACACCCCTCCTTAAATTTTCTGGAAATATATTTATGTGCCCATACGTCCGTGTCTGTGTGTCTTGTTCAAATTTTTGTTCACGGAAACTCCCAAACCGTTCACCCATTTAGTCTCAAATTTTGCACACAACTTCAGGACCACTTTCTCATGAGCCCAGTCTACTTCCAGTTTCCAATTTTCAAAACATTTCGATCTACAAATGTTCAAAGGGCCAATACTGCATAATTGATAAATTCAAAAAATCTACATTCTATCCACTATTTTGCCCTCTCCCCGGATCTATCATTCTATGATTGTTAAAAAATTATTACTGGAGTATTTTTTCATTAGTCTGTCGATTGGATCTCCCAGAAATTCGATTTTGCCCATTTCCAGCCCCCTTTTTTCCCTTTTCGCTCTTTTCTCGAATCCATCCCCGATCAGAAACAAGTTCAAATCGTTTGGACCAATTATCAAGATTTGATCCAATCGTTGGATCCCGGTTGGATAAAAAAAGTGACGCTTATTGGATCAAAAATTTGATCAAATCTCAATATCACTTGCGCATGCTATTGACGGAAAACTACTCCCCTAGAATTCTTTAATCATCGTTAATACTAATGAATAGACATTTCCATTGAATTTATCGCAATCAAAATGAAAACATTTTATTCATGTTCGAAGGTTAGGTGATAAGGTTTTTCATCTAACATGAGGGTGCAGCATGAGCACGTGATGGATGTTTCAAACTAGAGGCTTTCGTGCAATCCATACACCATACTGCAGTCATTTCAAATAATTTTGACTGTATCTTTTTCCTAAGCTCTTCCCGTGGGATGTCTTCATCCCAAAATCAGAATTGCTCCCTTAGATTTTAAAGCTGTTTCTGATTATTTTTCAGTTTTCGAAAAGTTTATTTTGAAATTCATTTTAGCATTCCTTCGTATTTACTGAAAAAAATACTTCGATAGCAATAGATTCATCATATTTTGCAATGATTACACGAATCATATTCATAGATTTTCATCATTACGCCTTTTGACAAGATCTACACTTTCACAATAATCGATTTTCTCCAACTATGTTCAAAGAAAATATTTTAGATTTCGGAGAACTGTAAGAAGCACCTCCACGACAAAAATATCATGTTCTTTCACCTGATCGGTCTCAAAATATTCATGTTGTCAGCTGACAATATGCAGAAATCAAAACATGATGGATTATTATTCTTCCAAGAGTTCGAGTTTTATCAAATTTCTCGTTTTGCCCATTGCCATATTCCTTTTTACCCTTTTTGTCCTTTTCTCGAATCGACCATTCTAAAATTTTGCAAAAGTTATTCCTGGACTATTTTATTACTTTCAATCGATTGGATGTCCGAGAATTTCGATTTTGCCCATTGCAAGGCCCCTTTGTGGTTTTTTTACAGTCATAGATGATAAAGAGGATGGCTTTCCCATACTTGTATCACACTATTATACTTGTTTATTATACTTAAATATGATTCAAGATTACTAAGTAGAAACAAGTATAATGATAATGCACATTAGAATAATCCCGAAATTTCATTTTTGATACCGTTTTGAGAAAGCATTCTGCTAACATCTTTTAGCAGCGTATTTCTAAGTTTGTTATGTTAGAAATAGAGAAATTAGGTGATTTGGAGCAATCAAAAACGATTTCTGCATTTGCTAGGCGTGAATAATAGAAGACTTTTTGTATTTTCCCCTACTGCGCGCCTTAGAATTCGGGTTTAGTGGAAGCGGTGCCAAAATTTTTCTACCCAACCAATCTCAACATATCTTAGCTCATTTCAAAATTCCATTACAGAATTGGACATTTTTATTTGAGGTCGGTTTTATAGATAAAATACGGATCTTAGTCTGGACTTTTTAATACAAAATCTTTTCACTCATGATGTAAAACCATAGCCTGGAGATCCTCCGTGCATGCTCATTTTTTTTATTCGCTTCTGCTAGAAACCCCGTCACAAATACTCTCGGTCGTGCCTACTGTGTTGCAAATTTGAATCTATGCCCAAATCTGGACGCGCGTAGTTTTTGATTAGAGGTAACAAAGCTTTGATTCAAGGGCTGATGAAAGTAGACATGTGATAATAATTCGTAATTTTACCTGTAGTTTGTCCAAGGAGATGATGTGAAGCTGAATTTTTCGCATCCGATCGAGAATGCCTGTATTCTGTGGGCGCACATTTCAGTTCATCATTAACATAACCAAGGAGAGTTGAGTAAACATAATTTTATGATTACTTACGTTTGGATCATTCTTCAGCTTGTCTAGGCAAATCTGTAACAAGCAAGAATTTCTATTTAGAGAAAAATACGTAACATAATAAAGATAATGATTAGATTCAAGAGAAACACCAAACATGATAGAGATTGTGATCAGATTCAAGCAGTAGATGCGCGATCGCAGTCAAGTGGATTGAGTTCTAGCACCTCATTACAAGTACAACAATGAGTATGATAAGCGTTACACTATCTATAACCCAATATGTGGGGGGTGACTCGGGAAGAGGGGGGGGGGGGGAAGTGGCAGTACGGTTAATAATGCTTCCCTGTAATCGACTCGGTACAACCTGAATTGCGCGTTCGAACACGAATCGTAAACGTCCGCCATAACCCATCCTCGTAAGTATATAATAAAACCCAGCATCCTTTTTACTAATCGGTTCGATGTGAAATCGTAACTTGGAAGAATTAACACCTCACATACTGCGGCGGTGACAGCACGCTCACATTATCCGAGCAATGATCTCGGAAGATCTTGCTGCCTTGTCAGCCGCACTGGGACGGGATTCACGAGTCTTAACGCTCCAACGTCCCAACGTTCTAACGTTCTAACGTCAAAAAGGTTGGGTTAGTGGTTATGGGTTATGGGTTGGACGTTGGATGACGTTGGGTGACGTTGGGCGTTAAGCGTTAAGCCGCGTTAAGATTCGTGAATCCCGTCCCTGGGCTTGGAAATTCATGGTATATTTCAATGCTGCATGAGATGTCACACACTATGCTACAGAACACAGGTGGTATTCAAGCGCTGTTTCAGCTAGTTTTAAAGCTCGACGAGTGTTGCGGGCTGGGCGCCTGCGTTGACGGCAAAAATCCATCAAGTATTCATACGCCTGAGCGGCTCTCGCAAGTTTTGGGGGCTGGGAGGAAGGGGAAGGGGTTTGATATCGTGTTGGAGCTTACGAAGGTTAATATGGTAGTTGGAGAGGTTTCCCTGACGCGGGTGGCTAGTTTTACAGGGTAAGTGAGCAACGATTGCCGAACGACTAAATTTCTTTTCAATTGTTTGCTGGATAATTTTGAAATTGAATGATAGCGTAAACTGGCATCCAATAATAGATGGATACATTTGACACGCATTATATTCAGGAGCTTGATGTTATTTCTCGTTGTTTTGAATTATATGAAGAAGCCTTAATCTGGCCTTGCGACAGGAAAAAAGTGAATAATCACAATAAATCGCGATTGAGTATGATTGAAATGCAAGCATTTAGAGTATTCTGGGAACTGAACTGCACGAGCTTCCATTCTCTCTCTCTCTCTTCATAAAATCAAATACTGAGAGAAGCGCCTGATTGTGGGCATCCCAGTCGAGCGTTCGCTTCTATTTTCATGCTGCTATACTATGCGAAAAAGCAGTCTCCGCGCAATCCATGCCGATATAAAATGAATTACTCAATGCACTTTAGATTGAGCGAGGATATGTTCTCCTGCCTTTCAGCATAATTTGATGTATTTGTTACCTCATGTTTTTGATCATCAGAGCAGAGACTCGCATATTGGAGGGCAACATGTCAGTAACTATGATGCGTTACCAAAAAGCTCCTTTGGGATTTAATGCAGAGCTGGAAAAATTTGAGAGAGAGAGGCGGATCAGGCTCGAGATCAGGAAAGTCTTATCTACTCTGAAAATGGATGTGTCAATAGTTTTGTAAACATACATTAAAATGCTCTTTTCTAGTTTTTGAGGCCGTCTGGATAGAGCTTGAAAGAGCAAGTGCCGAGACGTAGAACTAAGAGATTATATCTTTCTAGATTTTGAGAGGATTGGGAACTGAAGGACCTAAGATTAAGCAAAAGGTTTTATAAGAAAGATAGTATTGACTGAAAACGATTCACTTTCAATTACATTATGCTGGAGATCGATTTGACTCTCGAGAGATATTGTTTCAGCAAACTACGGGCGTTCATTATGTTGCGCCGTTGTTGCGAACGAAAATAAGACATTCAATTTACATAAACTTGATTCCTGGAATGAGCGTCGTGCATTTTGTAGGGACACTTGCAACTGATAAAAAGTAAGAATTTTCCTTGGTGTGGGTGATTTTCTATCCATGCGCAGTTAAAATGAGAAATTAGTTGTGAGAATAGAGTTTGAGGCTCAGGGTTCGTTCCTACGACCCTGTCAGCAGAAGAAAGAATCATAATTGTCTTCTGAATCTGAGTACGCCTATGAAAAAAAAAGTTGTTTTTATAAAAAAAAGGACCTCATTTTCAAAGGCTTGTGTTATGTCGATGAAATCGAGAAGTTTGTTCGTTCATTTTGTAACTGTATTTAGATAACAATTTTTCCACAAATGAATATATTAATATATTTTAATTAAAATTCAACTGAAAATTCAATCATGAAATCTTAGACCTTCAAAAAAGGGCATTACCGATTCTCTGCAATGTATTTATGTTAAAAATCTGACGGAAAGAATATAAAGTAAGAAGTAGTTTCAGATAACAAGTAATCGCTCTGATAACACAGACAAAGAAGTCTGAAAAATAATGAACAATAGTTTAGCCTTGAACAAGGAAGAAGCATGAAGGGAAAACAGATGGCAGTGTGTACTTTGATTTTTTATGTTGATTCGATATTACATTTTGTAACTCTTGACGACAATATTTGCAAGTTGGTACGATTCGAGCTCACGTTCATTATCACTTTTGAGCGCAGTTCCATGCCAATCAAGTTACAGCGGTTTAAAATTGAACGATGGCAAAGTGGCCGATTCTTTTCCCGTTTTGCTGAGCTAGAGCTCAACTCATAAAGGCCAATCAAGTATATTTAATGATTTTCAATAACATATTGATGCGATGATTTGAGCATGTTCAATAGAAGAAAAAATTCAGCCTCTAAATATCTCGGAGTGACTTCGGAGTGATTTTTCACTCGATTCAAATAGATTGTCACTCCGAAATATTTAGAGAGAATAAAAATTCTCAACTGCAATAAAAAAGATGTGATGAAAACATTCGGAGAAGCAAAAGCAAGAAGGCACATGTATATTATCGACGTAGCACGGGCGAATGCTTCACCTTCGAGAATATCACTGCGTGTATGCAACCTAAGTAGGCATTGAGACCGAAAGAACATGAACGGTGGTGACCTCGCGGGGTGGGGATACTCGACGTCGGAAAGATACGACGCTAGATGACACTTCAGTTCACTACACGCGCGTATAAGCGACCCGCTCATCTGGACACGAGCGAACGTAAACCGAAAGCACGTGAAAAAGAAATACTATTGCTCGCGACTAGCGGACTGAGCGAATGTAGCGATTGCTCGCCAAACGCATGATGGACATACTCGAGTTCCAAATGAATAATAATAACAGGTACATACAACAAATTTTGAATGGCGAAGACAGCTACTCAAATCCGCTCGCAAATCCGCAAGTTCCTTACTTTCGGAGAATTGCGAATACGCGACTATCAGATACTGAATGTACATCAGCTAATTTTGCACCTCAGTGTTTCTTTGCACTATTCCAGATGCCACAAGACCGACTGACACATTTCAAGATCTCTTGGGCACAGTCAAGCACTGGGTGAATTCCATAGATAAAGTTCACTACAAGTAAAATCTTCTATTTCTGGCCGAACATGATCGAAGATGATGAAGCAAGGACGAATAAAACTAGCTATACATGGCAGGTTGAGATCGGTCGAGTTAACTTGATTTAGAATGACTTCAAGTGATGGAGGAAAGTAAAATAAGTTTTCGTTAAAAGTGACAGGATGGATCCAAAGTCTACATCAAAATGCATCTGACATTTCTTATCGAACAACATTGATACAAACATATCATTTCAATATCTCGTGAAAGTTTCTCCGGCGTGACGTGAGGAAACTGTTGCGCACCCAGAGCCTAAGACCTTAGAACGATATCGATACAGACATTGTTGACTTTTCACATTTATCCACGAATTATTGAGATATGGGTCACGGGGCGAATCATGTTAATTAACTATCTCGGAATACTTTTGACCGATTTGTAAAAGCTTCGTAACCCGCTCTCGAAGAAATAACAACAAAATCATGGGTGACGTATTTTTTTCTCAGCTGTTCGATGGAAAGTCGGTTTTACGAAGTTTGGACAACCTAACCCCAAAAATCAACAATCAAATATTAGAAGTGTAATATCTCAAAATCAAAATTACACTCGTTCAAAAATTTTTTGATAGCTTAGATTGGAAGATCAACATTTGTACGTCGATAAAACCTTTGAAGATGGGTATTTTCTATTTTATCCAGAAATGAAAGAAAGAGTGCAGTATGGCGTGACGCGACCGGGCGCGGTGCGCGGCGTTGCATCAGCCATGCGCTATAACTGCGCTATACTGACCAGGAGAGGGTCATACATCCGGATCACGGATTTGGCTGAAATTTTTTGTAAATAGTCTCCTTTTGGTGCCAAAAGATCAAACCCAGAGCTGTAGAGTCTAATGCCCATTCATTTCCGAGATATTGCCCAGAATGTCAGTCTTGCTCGTACAGACCCATGTTGAAAAGTGATATCTATAGGTATACTCGCAATGCTAATGTTCCGGACTATATCTCGGAAACAAACGGGCATTAGACTTCGCGGCTCTGGATTTCATCTTTTGACACCGAAAGAAGATTATTCTCAAAGTTTCAGTCAAATCCGTGATCCGGATGTATAATTCCAGCAATAGCCCCACGTCTCACACCTTTGTTTAAAAATCATTCACCTATGAGATCGGCTGATAATGCCGATTAGTCTCTGAAAATTGCTCATCTCATTATCGACTCTTAGCTTTTTGCTTTCTCAAAGAGAAAGCATTCTAATGGATTTTGATTAATTGTCTATATTTCAACTCTTTTTTCCATCTTTTTTGCTTTGATAACTACCTTACGAATAATTTGCAACATGTTTTTTTATTTTACTTGAAGAGATTTTTCGATTGGTACTTTTTTTTCTCCCTGATCTGCTCCAATCCTCCTACGATTTATTTCATATAACACTATATCCATGTCTGTGCACCCTTTTTTTGTGCGTTGTTCAATAGATCTGTAGTTCAGTTGTCTTCTGGCTTTCCTCGCAATAACAAAAAGTAGCTGACCTATATGTGCATTGTCTTTATTTTTTATTTTTTTTTTTTGAGCCTTTCAGGTCCTCTTCAGAGTCCTATTTCGGCTGTACGATGACTGTGTACTGTGAGTAACTGTTTTTACTGTGTGGTGTGACTCGTTTTTACGTGAACCGTGCACTGTTACACGCGTCGAGAGCTATGAACTGTTTTTCTTCATACTCGTCGATCACTGTAGAGCCTCCCTTGGCACAGCCCACCGGGTTAGGATGGCCACTGTACCCTCTGTTTTTCGACGTCTCCGCCGTCTACTTACAGTGTACTTGCAGTGTACAGTTACTTGTATTGTCTCTGATGTCCCTCTCTCAAAATCAAAAGCAAGCCATTTTCGCCCTCTTTTGCCCTTTTACCCTCATTGCTCGTTTGAAGAACCCTTTCCCAAGAAAAGTCTCGGAATTTCACGGGATTCAATCGTTACTTGTTCCCATTTTATCATTTGACATACAATAGTGTCCCACGGGGACATCACGAACCTCGTCGGAACCTATTTCACTTCTCTTTACCAATTTTTTTGAACCTCATGCTATCCCCTCTCATCCTGTCCCACGGGATTTCCTGGTAGTTTTATCAAATTTATTCAAACGAGTGCTCATCTTGAAGAAAATTGCGCTGGCTATCTAGTGAAAACTCTTCCAGAGATGTGGAACCCTGACCATGCGCAGAAAATTCCGTTTCCAAATGAAATAGGACTTTTGAAACTGTTATACCACTGTTTTGACCATTCAATTTTTATGAGTTTGTTCAACGAAGGAACTCCAATAAATTTCTGAATCCGTACGAGAATTTCGAGATTTTTGATTGCTCACAATAATAGTTCTTCAACTCACTCATTACACATATCAGTTATATCAATCAAGGTATCATTGATCAAGATATTAATCGAGCTTTTCACGAATTGGAGGATGAGAAAACGAATTATGATGAATGATATTGCTTTGAGAAAGCATTCTGCTAATCTCTTTTCGTAACGTATCTCTACATCAATTTACATTTCCGATGGTTTGAAAAACTCCGGTAGGTGGGTTCCAGGTTCCCTTATTTTTACGTTGACAGTGCAGTGGCTCTCACCAGGACTGGAACGTCACAACTCCACTTGTGCGACTCCGCGTTATGTGACAACAACTTGTGTTGGTGAAGTAGAGATGGAGAATTTTTCTTCTTCTTTAGAATTTGAAGTATTTTCCATGGGCCAAGAAAAAGAAGAGAAACTGAGACGGAACTTGGCAAAGAAAATCAAATTTGTTGAAATCCAATGTTCTCATTCGCAAACAAAAATAAGTTGAAATTACCAAAGACTGTTGAAGAAAAGAAAGCTATCACTCGGAAAATGAGATGACCAAACACTTTTGAGCAATAATCAAAATCCAACATGAGCATAATGCACGGCCAGGATTACAAGCTTGCGCATTCTCAAAATCTTAAGAGGAAGGGGGGAGGGGGCAAATCGCTCTCGATCTTGAAAATTAATGATCGATTTAATGATTCTTCGGGAGATTCGTATTATGTCCCCTCCAAATTTTTGGAGTTGAACATATGTACCTTAGCTCAATTTTAAAGTTTGAGGAATAAGCTTCAAAATATGCCAAGCAGCCACACCAAACAATGATGCAGCGATGCGAAGTTATGGTCGAAACAAAAATGAAGAATGCAAAGAGGGCAAATTGGGTACGTTCATCTTTACTTATACTTTGCTTAAATTGTGAGTATCAGTTCGAGAATTTCTTAGCACGGTGAGGAGAAACTTACTAGACAAAATTGCAACAAAGCAGGTGTCAATTCATTACTGAGTGTATATGCTTGTACAGAGTTTGAAAACCTTCAAGAATCCGACTCCACTATTCAGTGAGCGTTTCTCCGTTCTAAATTCTTCCCACAGGTAACGGAATCAGGTGTAACGTTCAACTGAAAACTTTGTCAATCTCTACTTACAGAGTTAGCACGAAAAATAGCCTCGGATAAAATCTTTCCGCAAGTCTAACGAGAGACGGAGCTCTTTAAAAGATGAATCAGATTCTTTTCATCACTTTCAACAGTAATAAGGCAAGGCAAGTGAGTCCTTCTGAACAACCGAAAGGGTATGAATATATTCGGTGGTAAACACACTCATTCTCTCAAAAAGTATATACCAAGAGGCACAGGTTCTGTGCCAGTTAGATCGATTCCAATAGTGTGAGGGACGATTCATCCGTAAACATCACATAATCGCCCATTGCTATTATATTCTCCCACGCACGAAGACAAATTAGCAAGCATCGAAAGATTCATCGCTGTAACCTTTGACAACTTCATTTATTGTCCTTCTCATCGAATATCAAGAAACTCGATGTGAATTGAAGATAACTGTTTTAATGGAAGATCAAGAAGCAGTTAACTAAATTCTTCAAGCTTAATCAAAATACTGGTTATTTATCTAGTATAATTTCATAGTGCTTCATATCTTTGTCATATGTATGTAACGAACCAAACAGTTATAAAATTGACACTGAAAAAGTGCTGTGACTGAATCAATGTTAGCTACTGTAGAGTAGGCCACTAAGACCATACTAGATATTAGAATTTGTGAATGCAAAACGGTGGATCCAACATGACGAAAAATCCATGATATTGATAGCAGTATTCTGTAATCACAAATTTCAAGATCAAATTCGTATTCGTGGATCTCCAAACATTGAGAGTATTTTTTTGGTATATTTTTCATCTAAAAGAATTCTTAGGAAAAACAGGACATGCGTCGGAGTACAAAAAACTAGTAAATCGTATACGCAAGAGAGTTAATAGGACTCAATGAAAGAGAACGTACATCAAATTCACATCGATTGATTTCCAGGCGCAGTTCATTGCGCGGCAAAACCATTAAAATTCCACTCAATATTCATTATTATCGGTTTCCCATTCATCCCTCTTTCGCGCAATTTCATACCGCGTCAATTCCCCCTGCTGACAAATGAAAAACTTCCAACTTTCCTGCGGGATTCAAGACCTATTCCCACCAATGCTTTCCTTTTCCCGAGTAACATCACGAGAATAACGAAGGATACGAGAGACAATCGCGCAAATCACGACAACTACTACCTCCCAAACTGCGTGGAGCGTGAAAAATTGAATTATCTGGGTCACTTCCGCAGACGGAGAGTCTGCTCGCGCTGCACGCGCGTTGATTATCGGCAGCTGCCGCGCCGAGACATCCACTCTCGAAACAGGTAGGCATCTCGGCGAGCCTGCGATCGAGAAAGCGAAAGGCCACGAGCCGCGATCACGAGTTTGTAAATGTCTAAGTGTTATGTATATAAATGTACGTATATAGCGAGATACGAATAGGTAAGTATAGATTTGATTTGGTTCCCCGGGCGGATCGTCGCGCTCCATCTTTCGCTCGAACGCGAGCGAGAACACGAGGCAATTATTCACGCCCGGAGAGAAAATTGCGATAAAAAAGGGACAACGAAAGAATTTTTCGGTGACTCAATGGCGCTGCATGGAACTGTACGTGGAGAAGCTCTTCGTGAGTAACCGAGCTGCAAGTATGTATACTCTCTATGCAGGCGCGTTGGCGAAATACTCGGCATTCCCGGCGTCCCAGGGCTCATTGCGAGACGCTTTGGCCAGCTATCGCGTGGAGAATTACACGGGCGTTCCTAATAGCGAGAGCAGACGAGTGAATTTCGGCCTCTGCAAACCATGTGCGCGAGATTGCGTGCGCCGTGCTGGTAGTATTTCAAAAAATCATAGGTCTGGCGAAGAGTGATTTTCGAGTTTCGCATCTTCCGGATTGAGGACTGTAGTTGGCAAATGACATGATTGCCAGAATATTTTTTTTTACTAAACAATTTTATTTGGACGCAGGCTTCCATTTGAGCTTATTACAATCCCCAGGAAGGATGTCGGCAAACGAAATTTTTCCTCTAACTGAGGTTTCTCCATCACTCTCTGAATATTATTGGCATTCGGCTCATGAGCTCCTCCTCACCCTCATATAGTTATGATCAGAATGAGCTGCTGGATGGCCAAAAGAGTAAAAAGACAATTATTGTACTGATATATTGTAAAATCAAAACATATTATACACATTAAAACTCGCATTAAAAAATGACAATTTCATTATTGAGAATGAAAATGTGTTCAAGCTAATATTTTATTAGGTGCCTCATATCGTTATTAGCTGTGGTGGGATTGCAGTTATACGCAGTGCTCATTGTACCACGGATGGGCATGGCATGTTGGACTACGTAATTCTTGACGCTGCCGTACCGTAAAATCAGTGCATTACTTTCCTCTTACAAAGAGTATACATATACGGGAGAGAAGTACCGCTTTCAAACGGGCGAAGGGAGGATATTGAGAAAATCAGCGCACACAACAATGAAGGTAAAATTATTGCTGAGTACGAATAGCTCATTAACCGACATTCTCTTCTATGAAAAAATCGGAGTGAAGATATTACGCGACGAATGAAGATAAGCTGAAGCTCATCAAACGGCCACTAAGGAACTGTGTGAAAGGGATATGAAAGAGGCGATAAAGAAAAGTTGCGCAGTTGACAGCAAACTACATCGCGGTAGAGAACTGCTGATTGCAAGAGGTCGTCACGAGGCACTTGTAAACACAGATCGATTCTATTTGATGCTAACTATTGAAAATCAGTTACTCATCGGCGATCAACAATTATCGGTAAACGTCCGTTTCGAGTCGAAATGTACACTATGGAGGACAACTGAAATTCCCCTGTACGTCAATCCATCTTGATTGCAAACGGTCTGTTCCTCCAAGGAGAATTTGTTTGGTGCGTACTCGGCCCGATTTTTGAAAAACAATTAATTGATCGCGAGCGTATTATGATCAACTCGAGCTTAGCTGTTTTCTTGCTCGTATTAAAATGCAATTATTGTTGCTGCTGGGGCACTTTTTCTCCAAGACGCGGAAATGCCCCATCCGATCAGGCTGTGGGAAAACAAGGCTGAGTCATGCAGAGCAACGTTGAGTGAAAATCAAAGATCTCGTGCTAGACAGTCAACACTATACACTACTTACTATACCGACGATTCTGTTTAGGGAGACAGGGAAGAAGCGATTAACGTCGCGAGAAATACGAGCAAGCACGTAAGTTACGTTTGCGAGGTTTGCGAGTGCATAATATATAGATACAGGAGCAGCTGCATCGCGAAGATTGAGAAGCTACGGGCCTTCCACAAGCCATACTACATGTATATGCCATGCATCTATCTACACACATATACAAGCAATGCTTGTAGCTGGTCATTATAAGCGTTCGGCGTGCGCGCAGCGAGTGGCCGCCCCCAAAACACGCGGCCGAAGAAAACTGCGGGACAAAACAGCCCATCAAAGTGCGATCCGAGAGAGTCGATTCGTTGCGTCAACCGCGGGGCAATGCCATCGGTAAGAAATCAAGGCCACGGGCGCGCATTCAGACGGTCCAGTGTCTCTACACAAACATGTGCGCAATTTCACTCGAAATCGCTCCGGCGAGACGCGCGGCTACATTGCGTATAATATCAATTTTCGGAGCACGCCGGAATATAATGCGTAGAACCTCTCGGCTAAAACAGTTTCGCGCCGTGTCGCTGACAGGCAATTAGCAAGTATATACCAGGAAACTCGTGCGCGCTCTCGTTGCATCGGGCTCTCGCATTTTTTTCTTTTAGGTGGCTGCGAGATCGAGTGAAGAGCGCAGCAGCTGCGGAGCAGAAGCCCCTCGCAGGAGAGCTGCGATCGAGCAGAAGCAAAGAGGCGCACGTAACGAATATACATTTTGCGGGTAAGAGAAAACGCGTGTGGGCGAAAAAAAAAAGATACAACTCACCCAGTGATCGAGAATGGCGCTCTGGATCTTGCTCTGGAGGGCGAAAGCGTCCTGCACCATGCTCTTGAACAGCTCCATGACTATATTGTATATGCCGCGTGCAGCGGTGGCTTCTTCGTATAGAGGCCCGTCGTCGTAGCCGCGGCGGCGGCGGCCCGCGAGAGAGCTAGAAGACCTCGAGCTCTCCGCGGTTCTCTGCGCTAGGATATAGTTTAGCCGCGACGCGTGGGGCTCGCACTCACACTCGCAAGCATCCTCGACACTCGGCGCACCATTATATATTCTCGCACGTATCACGGATCCGCGTTTGATACGATTTTTATTGGCACACGTTGGAGGATCAGCGCACTAGCAGACTACGCCGACACTTTTTGCACGCGTTTTACAGCAGCAGGTGCGACACGGCATTCTCGGATTTGCTCGCAATATCGGCTATCGGCGCGTCGCGGGCCTCGCCGCATGACCGAGTCGCGCGCTCAGAGAGCGTTTCCGCACTGGAGAGCCAAAAGACAAGGCTGCGATGCCGCGGGCCGGTGTGCGAGGCAGATATATATAACCGCGCGCGCGCGCCGCACACGTACGCTACACACACTGCCACGAGCGGCACCTAACCTAAACTGCGCAACGAGAGGTGTATATATGTATAGATAGCGGGTGGCCGACGCGAGGCTCCGTCCACAATAGTGTGTTTATGAGCCGCCCCTAAGTATTTTATTTTATGTGTATATCTATAGGTATACAGAGTGTGCGCGTGGTATCTGGGCGATTTCGGAGTACGAGTCGCGACGCAAGGGCAAGGGGGTTCTCATCTCGAACTCTCGGCCCGCCGGGATGAAATATATTTCTCAAGGGTCGAGGGTGGCTCTGCAGCGAGCTCACAAGAAACTCGCATGCGCTTAGATGAAGCAAAAAAAATGATGATAAGAGTTGGGGAAGTCGAGGGGGAAGTGGCAGCATGATGCAGAGCATTAATAACAATTGTTTCGGAGCAGAGACAGACTGAGGGATGATCATGCAATTCGCTCTCGATTTTGTTATGGAAGTTTCAGGATCTTTATCTCTTGGGCGATAGGAAATGAATATATAGTAAGTTTGGTCAAGATTTTCATTGATCTTCACGTACTTTGAATCAATTTACTTTCATCAATGGATTTTATAACAATGTACTAGTGATTGGAGTTTTCGCGCAGATTCTGCGACGAAGAAAGGCGGCCTTTCAGAGGCCGCGGAAGAAGGGCCAAACGGTGTTTCATTGAAAACATCAGCACAATACTCTAAATCCTATATATTCATTGTGATAATAAAACAGTCAAACTCTACGGTACGACTGAAAACGAACCAAGATTGGAGCTATCAAAAACAATAATGTGAATGTTGCACTGTGTAAGTATGACGAAATCTTACTGAGAAACTTGCGTGCGACTCTCTCGTTTCTTCGTGAGTCATTCTTCCAATGAAAAACGCGCACGTATATGGGTGATTCCATTGTATTTGCCATAATGGGCTGCCCGGAGCTGGTATAAGTTGAGGATAATGAAATCATAAACTCGGTCTATTTACTATGGTACATTCTATCGAAAAATATGTCGTACGATAGTTTTGAGAGTCAAAATTTAAGGTGAATGTATCCAACTTGCCTCCTGTACCCAACTTGGCCCCATATACGAAGTCTCAAAAATGCGCGTCCATTACTGGCCCTGCCGCGATTTTTTTTATGTTTGGTATGTTAGAAATAGAAAAAATAAGTTGTTTGAACCGATCCAAATCGATGTTTGCATTCGCCAACTCTATATGAATGGTTTTTTACATTTTTCGCAATCGCGCGGCTAAGAATTGATTTTTACTCAAAAAGCTGCCAAATACTTTTGGCTGAACCAATCTCAACGATTCTGGGTGCGTTTGATTCCTATATCCAAGGCCTTTGAAACCGTTTTTGAAGAACTCCTCTAACAGGACTCAAATCTCCAATTTTGAACTCAACCAATTTTCTTTATTCGTGGCGCATTTGAATCCTCGTCGAAAAACCGACAGAAACCTCCTTTCAAAGTTACGAAATTTAATCCTGTACTATGGAAAGAATACAGAAATAAGTTCACCCGCGAGAGATAATGGAGGCAAGTTAGGTACACCGGCCCTCTTGCAAACTCGCAAAAAATCTCCTTTTCGTAAATTTGGGATGGGGGGGGGGGGGCTTAGGGGGGGGGCAGGTTGGGTATACTTACCTTATAATGAACTTTCTGCAATCCTTCGTACGCTTGCACGGCTAATCGAGGGAAATTTTCGCGTGAAAATGGGAATGGTATCAATAAATTGTTGATCCACGTAAAATCGAAACCGGGTGAAAAATTCCGCGTAAAAACAGGGACGACTGTATATGTTACGTTCAAAGTCCGAAATTGTACACTTCGCGAAATGCACAGCACAACTCTGTACAAAGTCCGATGCATCGGGCTTATAGTTAGTACAACGCGAACTGTACCAAGCCCGATCCATCGAACTTCGCACAGGGAATCCCTGTACCAAGTTCGATGCGTTGGATTTGGTATAGCCCGATTTGTACCTAGTCCGATTCCATCGGACTCTGTACAGGGAGTCGCTGTACAAGTCATAGAAGCCAATTATCCCATGCAAATTAAATCGAATTCGTTTAGTACTCTCTCATCACACATACAATTGAAATCATAAAACAGTCACCAAGCTGCGGATATGGGCAGTTATCGAGTTGAACACAGTTGAAGGATCAACATCTGTTTTATCATACTTCGAGTTGACAGCGTATATTTTTTTCCAATTGATATCAGGAATCATTATAATATACTCACCATGCGATTGGTTACTGTGACCGAGTTATTTGAGAGAACCGCACTCAAATGGAATGTTATTTGAATCAGCTCTAGTTAGAAATCCCTCAACAATATCCAATTTGAGTGCAAAAATCTGGAATAACTCTACAGTAATCAATCGTGTGGTGAATATGTAATGATTCCTAAGACCAATTGGGAAAAAAGATACGATATCAACCGAGATATCAACTCAGTGTATGATAAACATTTTGATCCTTCAACTGCGTTCAAATTGATGACTGACCATATCCAGCTTGATGACTTTATGATGATTTCAAATGTATGTTTGATGAGAGAGTACTGAATTAATCATTTTGCCACATTCAATTTGCACGTGATGACTGACTTGTGTAATATGTACTGTGTAATAAAGCGGTTCTCTCTGGGTACAGAATTCGATGGATCGGACTCGGTACAAAGCGGACTCTACTCATGTATAAGTCTAACGCATAGGACTTGATACAGGGATTCGCTGCGTAAAGTCTGACGCATCGAACTTTGTACAGAGTTGGGCTGCGCATTTCGCGAAGCAAACAATTTCGGACTTTGCACGTAACATAAGATTCTTGGTGGATGTATTGGGGGTTATCTAAGATGGCAACGGAAGCCAATATAGCGTAATCTCAAATCAGTTACGGGTTGAATACATACTTAGTGACCGCATCTCAAAGCAGAGGTTCACTTCCAGTACTGAAACTGAACATTATTTTCTTTCAAGAGTTTCTATCAATCGTTGGGATTATTTGATGATTATTCAAGCTACATTGCATTGGGAATCCACCGTGGCCTAGTGAATAAAGTCCTGGCCTTCAACGCAGAAAGTCCCGAGTTCGAATCCCGGCCGGCACCAATGTGAATTTTCATAAGTGCCTTTTCGGTGGTTTCGGTGGTTCGGTACCCACCTAAAACTAACCAGTAGTAAAAAGGGGTTGAGAATCCTTTAAAAGAAAAAAAAGAATACATTGTATTGAGAGCGTGTTCCAAATGCGCATATTGCAAAGGTGATATTTTATTAACCCTTCCAAAGCGAACAATTTTCTACGTATTCAAGCGACGATGCTCCAGAACTTTTTTTCGATTTGTATTCACTCACTCGAGGCTGTAATGTAATTTGACCGGACGCTATCAGTCTGTGCATAAAACTGATATCTAAAGAATGGACGATAGTGCAGTTGGGTGTAGGGGTGAGATATAACTGTTGTTCTAATCAACTGAGTTCATTGGGACTGTAAGGATAAGAGTTCATGGCGCGTTAAAGTAATGACATTATGGAAACTTGAGAAATTGAGGAACCACAACATGGTCTCAAAATGCACATAGATGAATTTACCGCAACCAACGAGATCCGCATAATATTGTCGTTTGAGGCGAGGTGATGATCATTACTCATTTATCTAGAATTTATGAGCATAGTAGTGCATCTTATCATGCATGTTCGTACAGGAGAGACGTTCCGCTTCAGGGCCATGAATTCGTCTAAAAATTAAGTCTCCTTTCAGCACCAAATGATATCCAAAACTGCACAGTCTAATGTCCAATCGTTTTCGAGGTATATATTTCAGAATATTGGTACTCCCCTCATAATTCCAAATTAAAAAGAGATATCTATGGACGTAGTTGCAATCCTAATGCGATAAGCAAACGGAGACTATCCTCTCACTATGAGCGAAATCCGTGACCCGGAGACTGTGGTGTCTCCTGGTTAGCTCATTTTCAAGCTTCTTTCAAATTCTAAAAAGTGAGCTGACATCAATTTTGACAGCGGAGAGCTAACTTATGTTAGCAGGTTGTGCCAGATTTCGTGATACCGTAGACCGGGATAAGTTTGTCCACAAAAGAGGTGTGAGATGAGCGATTTTTCCCGATTTTATCAATGCTGCAAGATTAGACTTTTTTGACTGATTGATTTGAACGTATACGTCGAAATGAATCACTCCAATTCGATATATATATGCACCTTCTCCGAGCCTCGTATTATGGTTGCGAGGTTGCATCGAAGGATTTAGATGGAACTTGCGAAGGTGAGTTTACGCAGCAATAATATCAAGCGCAGAATCAAGTTTTCCCCAATGTTTCTCATCACACCTTCTCTAAGTTCCATCAAAATCCTCCGATGCAACTTCGCAACCCATACGAGGCTCGGACATGTTCGGTATATGAAAAATTCAGAAAATTAGCTGAAAAGTCAGCAAAGTCAATATACTTTGACTCGCAGAAACGGATCAAATATTTTAATGGTTTGAAACTTTTGCAAGAGATGAAAGTTGAGCACCCGTGTGCTGGGCTGGAGGCCTATGGAAGTACGTCATCGAATGATTAAAAAATTCGAGAACAAATTGACAGTTTTGCGCATCCGATTGAGAGGAAATTCACTCACAGTTGGGGCAGTTTGGACATTCCGGGAATACCCGCAATAGTTCACTCGTGCCCGAAGAATAACAAATTGACATAACTACAATACGGAGATTGTGCTGTTCCTCGTGCTGTTCACTCCCTTAATTTTCCCGCAAAACCAGAAGGATTGGAAGTTGTCAAATTATTCTGTGAACTGAATTAGTACTTTTTTCAGAATGAAAGCGATGTGGTGAAATTTCCAGGAGCAGAGAAGCGAGGGTTACAGGGTACGGAACTGACACTTGGCCACTAGAGTCGATCTCATAGCCAAACGGCTGAAGCTACAGCCTCGAAACTTTGGGGTTTTGATACGACCACCGAATAATTTGAAAGCCGACCAGGGCCTTCGGATCCGTGTGTTTAGTGGTCGCACCAATAGGATACGGAACTAACCGATAACCTTGAGAAAAAGTGTTTTTCACAAGATATTGCCCCCCTACGGTCACACAACAACTTTTTCCGGTACCTTAGTGCATGTTAAACTTTTGCCTCGTCGTCAACTATAAGAAAAAATTGGTATGAGAGGGTATTAAATAATAATAATCAACTTCTGTTGATGAAAACGGAGGGAATACATTTTCAGTCAAAAATCCGGCACGAAATGTATGCCCTATTGTCGAGTGGATCAAACGGCGACTTCTTGCATCGTTAGCAATGAGATTTCACACCTGACACCATAATCTTTCAAGTAAATACAAGATAGTATGCGATTCCTATACCGCAGGTTTCAGTAATGTTGATTATACAGTAATATTCAGGATGAGTACCAAAAAATGCATCACAAAGGAGTTGACAGCCTGTCAACACCCCCTGGAAGTTAGGGAAAAAGTGTTTAGGAAAAATCTTAAAAATTTCACAGTGATTAAGCTGTATTTTTTCACCTCATTGCCGGTGACAACAATCATTGCTCATCTCCTAGTTTTTCATAAAAAACCCATCATCTTGTACCTTTTTCACCCAGCTATGTCTTTGCGAAAAAGCCTACTCATGCCTCCAATCGCATGTTTGCTAATTGCTCAACCTCTATTTATAAATGCTCAACCCTCATAATCCACCAAATAATCATCCATTTTATTAAATCATTAGAAAAAAGTCCTTGACCTTTGTCATGTCATGGGACAGATACAACATAAGTGTCAATGCTGTCAATGACTGTTTTTTAATAATACAACAATGAAAACGGATAGTAATTAGGTTGACTGGGAGGGTTCAGCGCTTATGAAAAAAAAGGAGTATATATATAGTCGGTTGAAAAAGGTACGAGACGATTGTTCGTTTACCAAAAACTGGAGGTGAGCAATAATTGTTGGCAACGGCAATGAGTTGGAAAAATACGGCTCAATCATTGTGAACTCTTTCAGATTTTTTCTTTAACCATTTTTTCACCAACTTTCAGAGGGTGTCACATAGTCTAACCTCATCTAAAGCTTTTGGGTACTTCGGATGTCAACAAGCATATATATATGGAGCATGCCTGTCCACAACACGACAACACTTGCAGACTATTGCAGACAGAAGACACAGAGCACATAGCCGGTAAAATGCCGGTTTGTTTCAATAATAATACAAAGAGGGTTACTTCAAATGTAAGCCACCTAAACTCAGAATCATAGCCAAAGAATAAAAGAAAGAAGAGCTCACAATCAGAAGTGACACTGAGTGTCCTATAGTCACAGTCACAATGTCTAGCCCCAACTTCTTGGATATCAATAGTGATGGAAATATAATCCCAAAGACTTGTGAAAGATTGAGAGATTCAGTTTCCACTTTATCCACAAGCCAATCAAACGAGACAGATCCACTCTTGCGGATATCCTTCAAGGATGAAGTAATGTACAGGTGAGAACCCTTTCTCTCGTTTCTCTAGAATGAACATAGGTTATAGAACTAGAAATCAAAAGAAAATATCTGGTTTCTCATCCACAGGAAGTATCACACAAAGATCCATGATATCATTAAGTATGTTCTGGCCTCTGAACCCAAGGAAACACAGTGTGAACACAATGCTAGTATCGTACTAGATGTAAATGAGTCTCTTCATGAATCCCTCGATCAAAAGGATACTTGTGTAGAAGTTCAAGAACAATGTGATAATCAAACCACAAGGTACAAGCGCAGGATATCAGATGAGAATCTCCCCCCTGAGGAGCAAAAGGTTAGCTCCGGTTGCAGTTAAAACTTCATTTAACAATGTCATTAATCAGACTTCCCTACATACATGGAAATTTTTCTTTAGAAATCAAGGAGAGACATAGATTTACATGAGGACATTCCCAATGAATTCAACATTGGTTCTGGAAAGGTTCGTTGCAATTCAGTCTTTCCCTTGCCACTAAGAGAGTATATCTGTGATGGTTTAATTTTTGGGGGTTTTTCTATTTTTTTGCTTTCTCAAAGAGAAAGCTGTGTATTCGTGACAACGAAATTTTTGGTCACCCGATGCTTCAAATCCATTTTTTTTCTCCGTCACACCTCTTAGCCATATTAAACAAAGCTCTTCTTGTTCCTCTCGCCAAGATCTATCGAT
>JAPYYZ010001137.1:0-16305 GCA_030522705.1 Eretmocerus eremicus
CGGTTTTTCCTGCTAAAATATTTTAGCAGGAAAAACCGATCAAGTCCGATCCCTAATATTCAACAATATCCTGCGATAGAATCACCTAGTTGAAAATACCATTTATAGAGCTTGGCTCTATTAGAGACCAGAAAACTACTTCGGAAATTTCGACTTGTCAAGTTGATAAAAATTGGTTAATCAGGGGGGGGGGGGGGTGATTCGATTCTATTAGGTCCATCTTGGTAACATCTTGAAAGTCTATCACAGGGGGTGGCTCCCCCATTTCAAACCAGATCTTTATGGTTGTCTGCGTGAGACCCATCACCTCAAATTCAAAACAACATATGCGCTCTAGATAAACGTGCTTGAAACGGGTTGAAGACACGCTAACTATTCACCCAATTCGTTGCAAATGTTGACCGTTTAAATTTCATTTGTGTATGATCTGTCTACAATATCACTCACATTTGTCAAACTTGGCTCACATCAAGATGGGACGGTACGAAAGAGAAGATGTTGCGATGGATCGAGAAAAAAATGAGCAAGACGCGTCACCGCTTATTCTTTCATCTACACGCACAGCTGCACGTATGGATGAAATTCGTATTGTTTATGGGTATGATTACAGATTTGATGATAATCCAGAGATTTCGTCGCGACTCGAGGGTTGTGTTGGTCTTTCAGGGGAGTGCAAGAAAGGCTAATAGGACGTCGTCCTGATAAGTCGAAGGATCCCCTGCGGCTCGGGTGTCGCGTGCTCGCCAGTCACTCGCGGTCATGCGCCTCACTCTTGCGTGCATCAGCTGCACGGGCAAGACGCGCGTGACGCTTGCGAATTAGACGTGGCTCTACGTGTGCGTGTATCGCGATCATTCCCGTCGACGCTCTGCACACTCATTCTTCTTGCTCTCTCTCTCTCCCTCTCCAACGATTCTTCCGCAATCTTGATATCGCACTCCGCAGAACACGGGATCAGGGTGATAGTGGCCCGCCAAGGGACCGATTCGACACTGCCCCACTTTGCTCTGCTTCGAGATCGGCTCATCACCTGTTGCTCGGGGAATCAGATATACTCCACATCACAAGACAAACTGTCATCCCGAAATTCAGCTATTCCATCGATTATTCCCAAACCATGGAGCAGCGAGCAAGTATAGCTAAGTTGGAGCTTCAATTTGGGCTCTGGAGCGATGATCTGAGAGGAATACTCCACGATTTACGGCCTCTCAAAGTTGACCGCCCGACCCCGTGTTTGCGATTCATCATCTCCAGACAGCAAATAAAGCAAATTCTCAAAGTTATGCGATTTTACTTACGGTGGTATATCTAGGTTCACGGGGCTGGGAATCAGTTATCGAGGCGGATTGATTCCGATCGGGTCGTACATACGCAACAACTTCGAAAAGGGCTTACGTCTTGTAATAAGTTGCTTCACTTTCACAGTCTTATTTGCCTTCCTGGTAGAAATTGATTGTAAACAAAATTACAGCTAGTTAGAATGGAATATAATTTATGGTTGATTAGTGGGTAGAGTCATCGATATAAATTTTAGCTGTTTCCTGGTTAAGATACCGTTTCATTTTACTACTTGTCGCACAATTATTTTGGCCATATTCTGTAAAGATTGGAACGAATCGAAATGGCCGTAAAACCAAAAAATTGAATGGATTTTCACTACGCCATAGATACTTTTATCCATGTCGAAAAAGCCTTCTAATTGATTTCCTGAAGGAACAAGATACTCGATCAGTACTAATTCATGGTATTAATTAATTTGATAATTTTGCAAGAAGCAGTCAATCGGGGGGAGGGAGGTAACACATCATTGGTTGCGCTTGTAGCGGATCGAGGATCGAGAGCTGCTGAGAGATTCAGTGGCGCGATAACGTTACATCGAGCTAAATATTCTTGTTGCAGTTTAAATGTTGCGGCGTGCTAAGCCCGTCAGATTGGACCAGAGCATCACCCAAGTTCAAAGAAATCTTACCCAAGTCATGCTGCACCGAATCGCCTGTGGACAAACCCGGCTGCGACCGAAACTCTGTCAGTGCGTTCACCGAGGGCTGTAAAAAACAGTTCCAAACTAAGATCGAGGAGAATGGTGGGATGCTTTTTAGCTTCGGCCTTACCGTTGCCCTCATTCAGGTGAGCGAAATTCGATTCTGATTTTGTCTAATGTCTCTCAGAAAGTTCAATCCAATGTCTGTATCATTCGACCGCAGCTACCGGTTTATTTGCTTCCCTTCAAAAAGCACACCTCGATTCGCCAAAATCAAATCCTTTTTCAAGACTGTAGGACCCTCATTGATTCAAATTGCGATCACGGGCGATCTTTCTATTCCTCTTTCTGAGATGTGAAATACCAACCTCAATTACGACCTATTATATCACTGACATGAGACCATTTTTAAATGTTTCAGCTTGTCGGAGTGCTGTTTGCGTACTGCTTAGCTCGTTCAGTTCGCCGGGAGTATGAGACTGTGTAAGCTGAATGATATGACTACTCTTTACTCTAAAATGCCAATCACCACACTTTCTGCGTGCAGCACAGAAAACATGTTGCATCGTACATCATTCTTTACATCGATCTCACGGCTTTGGAAATATCAATCTCTTTTGTATCGT
Organism: Eretmocerus eremicus; assembly: GCA_030522705.1. Lineage (NCBI taxonomy): Eukaryota > Metazoa > Arthropoda > Insecta > Hymenoptera > Aphelinidae > Eretmocerus > Eretmocerus eremicus. The sequence continues at coordinate 2,608 of JAPYYZ010001137.1, forward strand.
TCTGGATGATTGTACTAACTTAGCGGTACATCATTTACATACATTTTAATTGTATGCACAATCACGTACGCACTAAGTCTACTTTTTGTACTTTTCACTTTTAACATTTTGCGAGCTTCATAGCCGAGTGCCTAGCACTTTTTAACCATACGTTGAAACATCTGTGATTTTTTTTATCTCAAGTTCCTTGGTTCACTAACGTGAGTTCAATTTAGCTTACAACAAACTTTGGGGTACATTATTGCAGAGGAAAAATAATCGCATTACAATAGAAATATGATGATCGTCAATCTTTTTTATGGAAAATTTTAGAGTGGGACAATTCAAAAAGAGATTTTTGTATATTATATGCGTATGAGTAAAGGTTTTCGTCCATCACTTCTGTCCAATTCCATAGAATGAAGAAGTATTTAAATGGTGTTTTGAAACAGTTTTCTGCAACATTTTGGATACCTCAATCAGTTATAAAATTGAAATTGAGTGCCTGAAATGGACTTTTTAATTTATTTTTGTAAGTTCTAACTTTTTATATACTGTGTGCGAAAGCCAATTCAATAATTTTTGTACACGATTTGTCGTGAATACATGAATACTTCTTACAAAAATCTGCATCTCACCACTCATCATTCGACTACTTCGTTTCTTGTTATTAAGAGAATATTGACTTGAATGTGCAGTCAAATGACTCAAAAAATTGCTTAAGAAAACTCCCACCCAAATGAAGCTCCAAATGAAGCTCTCAAAGAGCATACTGGAAAGTGGGAAGCGAGACTTCTCAAGTGAGATTCACGGCGTGAGAAGGATGAATCGTTTGTACGGTCCATTCTTTTAAAAAATCGAATCACAGTCGTTGTCAGAATGACATGTCGAAAAACATAAATGTGTGACAAGAGTTTGGGAACAATATTTCTTCAATTTGATGAATCGGGATTTTTAAATATACATAACTCTTGAATGAAATTTTTGATTGAAATAAAACAACGCAAATGTAGCGATAAGGAGTTTGGCCAAAGCGCGACAGTGTTCAGAATATGTGTGCGCTCACCGGTTTCAAGGATTAGCTATCTACAATCTTGGAAAATTTGAGACTTCTTGATAATCTGGCTTGTGATTTTTATTAGGTTTCAAAAGGTGTACAACACTTCCCATATTCTGAATTTAAAGTCGACCTAATGTGATCTAAATGATCGTAGTTTCCTTTTAAGAATCATGCTGGTATGCACAGACATCAGGAATTCTCATATATGTGAAGAAGTCGATTATTCTGCGGGCTTAGCACGGCAGGCTTAGACTAGAGGTAACCGAATCCTACTCACAATCAGTATTCCGACTACTACAGCAGAACTTGCGTATAACTTAATCACACATTGGACATCTGTCTGGCCCTAAACCTCAGGAACCTGCTGCGTGATTGAAGTTGTCAAATTGGCTCTGTGTAAGTTTGGTGCCTTATAATTCGTGTCTCTGCGACCTTAAACAGTCTCCAGGGTACAAGCTATCAAACGAACATCATCGTCGACTTTTTCAAATGATTTGCAGAAAAAGAGATAAGCGTACAAACTTAGTATGAGATTTTAGTTCTGACACTGTGTATATTCCGATGTTGAAATGAAATGAAAAAGGGCAATGATTATCATTGTATTCCGTATAGATCTCTCTCCTGTTGTCAGAATGAAACATGTTAGTATGACTCTGCCAATCATCATCTGATTCACTCATTGCTCCGAGTCACTTTTGCACGTTTCTTATTTATACTAACATCGATGTGATTTGCTTAGTGTGCTTCAGTGATGAAATGTGACGGTCTTGAAAATTTGAATGTGTGCTGATTGAAAATCTACACTTTTCCTCTGTCATATTACTTTGAAGAGAGAAAGGAAAAAATTCAAGCCTTAGCTAGTAGAGTACGTTTGAAGGATGACCTGACCAATTTTCTCAGACTCAACATTCCATCAAATCTTCACTCTCGGAGGGGTTTCAAGTTTTTCACAAAAATATAATTTACCAACTTCCGAAACATGCATGTGATTATCATAACTCTCAGTACACAATGAGCACGCACTGAAAATTTCAAGGATCATCGCTGCGAGTTCGACTGTTTCCTGGCACTATGCTATTACTATTATCAATTCTTTTTGCGTTCGTCGATTTACTTGATGCTTGGTCCGCAAATGCTGATCGCGGCATCCCCATCGACTTGCCTTTTTTAGTTTATTTTCCGTTATTTTAGATAAGTTGATATCTCAGTAATGGACAATTATTCTTATTCCCACAGTGAAACCTCAGCCCATTAATCTACTGCAACTCGAAAGAAATTATTGTAATCGTGGTTCCCGCGCATTTATTTATCACACAATCTTGAATGGATCGTCGCGAATCCCTGTGGTTGTAAGCTAGTTCATGTAACGAGTCAGATCTATCAAGCTCTGCACTTATGATATCAGCCCAATTAAAACGCCAATGAGAACGCCGTTTTATTTGTATACCGTCTATAGGCAGTGAGAAGAAGGTATTATGAATACATCTAAATTATTCTTAGTTCATTGTGAATTGGGTGCCAGGAGCTTCAACATCAACAATTCAGGCCAATTAGTTAATGATAATGTGATACCACCGTTTCTATTGTTTGGAAGCAATGCGATTTATGTAAACAATTTCTCGATTGAAGAAAAAATGACTGTATGAATCATGTTTGTTCGCCGTAATATGAAAGCGATTTCCGCGATCATTACACCTCTTTATTGAGACTACTTAGATTTAAAACGCACTGTATAAGGTTTTTGGCGTTCAATCATATGTTTTACAAGTCTAGATGATCAAAGACACGCTTGTCTGACGATCCTCGAATCAATCCTGACGAGTGTATAGAGTTATCCGCCAGAAGCTCTGTAACTGATGAATCCTATATATCCTGCAATGTTCTCAAATTCATTGACTTTGAGTTTCCAACAAAGTTTGCTCGGCCATGTAGTGATTGAAGATTTGAAATACCTCGGTCCAATCTTCCTGTTTGAAGAACTAAGCAATCGACAACATAATGGAACATTGAGGGAAATAATTGTCATCCTAGGCAAGAAATTTTGTGTCTGATCCCGATTGCTTTCGAAAAGTCATTACATAACTTTATTGCATCGACATTTGGAGCAAAATAATCTGTCATTTTGCCCATCGCATCAAGAGTTATCTCACTTTGCATCATTTTAGAGATCATTGTACTCAATCAAGAAGTTAGCAATACATAATATTTGATTCAGGATTTTGTATTGTTGGTGAACTTGACGATGTTATCGAATGTAAAGTCGTTTCAATTTCTATTCATACAGATTCGCGCGGTTTGTTGTCGGGGAAAGTCGTTAGTTGTTAATTCCAAATTGTTACAAAGACCTCAAACCTGCACGCAAGGGTCATCAACACCTTACCTGAAGTACTTCTCCCTCCGTCCGAGTTTAATAGTCTAGCTTCACTTTTGTATTTGGTCATTTAGACCTAACCAAGGCACGCGATATATGTGATATTTTCTGCTTACCGTCTGCAAAAAAATTTGCTCCATTGGAAAGTCGTTTTGCGTGTCTGCCGATTGTCAAACAATTATCTTCAATTCAGCCACATCCTTAATGATGAGGAAGATTTGATTTTCTGTGGTGATGTAACTCCCATTTTTATGATCAGCAACAACCCTGAATTTCTCATATAAGCCTGCCTGTCTCGGCTCACGTCTACATATTTTACACAAGTTTATGACTATGGACCATTTGTTGATCTCTTGTGAATTTTTTATTTCCGTGATTGAATCGCAAGTGGTGTCATTTGGAATTGTATAAGAACAACATATTATTTCGAAGTAGATGCAAAAATAGGGTGTTTTAGGGTAAAATCATTCACATTGCAATTGACGTAATAAAACTTTTGACCGTGTGTCTATAGTGTGTCTAAGATTGGAATCATAAGCGTGCCTGATATTCATCAAACTCAATCAATATCAATAAAACGGCTCGCATAAATTTCGCCCAACCTATACATGACTAAAGACGATGATTGTTCTCGATCGGGTTGATAATTCAAAGTCTTATCCCGAGCTCTGTTCTGCAGCTTTTTTAGCTTTAGTATTTTCAACTGCACCTTTGACAAACGTCTCCCTCGCGTTTCATGAGACCAGAAACTTGGGGAATGAACGTTGATCAACCTGACATAACTTGCTAGAAATAATGAAAAAATCAAGACTGAAACTAATGATTCTAGTAATCAAGATTCACACTGAAGGCATGTCGTATCCTAGCACGGTGAGCAATCATTAAAATTACTCTCGGATACTCTTAGAATTCGAACTCAAAGCGGAGTTGACGGTGTTTGAATATGATCCATCATAGATTTGTTTACTTTTTTTAACCCAAATCGAGGATATATTAGAGAAAACTGTTGAAGCCTTGGGTGCTCATAGATTTGATTCCGTTGAAACTGTATGATGGGCCGTCTAGGGCTAGCAATTACCAAAAATTGGAAAATCTTCCAAGTCCAGTATTTTTCTGTGGTACATTTCTACCAAACAGTATGTGCTACATTACACTTGGTCAGAAAAATTCATCTTCTTTTGGCTCCAGAAAATCATGAGTGGCTAAACAAAGTATGCGTGCCGTGGCGAAAAAGCTGATCCTGGACATGATGTCTAAAAATTGTATTTCCTGGTCGATTCGCCATAAAGAAGTGACCTCAAAAACCGATCCGCCATACGTAGTTATTCTGAGATCAGTTTTTACAACAACTTTCCTAACACAGGCAGAAATTTCACGTAAAAATTTATTTTTGCAAATGCTAGAGATGACGGGTGGTTTTTCCCAAGAACAGGACTTTCTTTCGTGGTTAGCTGAAAAAAGTTGTTGGACTTTTTCATCACGTTGCATTTGATAGAGATTGAGCCACAATACAGACGTCATTTTCAGGACCATTTTTATTACACGATAAAGACATTTTTGCTACTCATGATCGTCTGGAGCCAAGAGATGAATTTTTCTGGACATAGATAGCGTGTTACATACTTTTTGATAAATTACGTCATAGAAAAACTTGCTGAGTTAGGAGTATTTTTCTATTTTCGGTGATTGCTAGCCTTAGACAGCCCATAGCGCAGTTTCAACGGAACCAAGCATGTACATCGTCGAGAAATATATCTGCATATATTTGCTTCAAAGTTATGTCCTTGAACCCTTCGTCGCGGAAGACGAATCTGGATCGGACTAAAACAAGAGCTAATCATCTCGACTTTTGACTGAAACTGGTAGAGAGTGCAAGGTACACTCTTCTCGCGGTGAATGCATGGATACGACATGGCTACCAACAGAGATAGTGCCATAAACATCGCCGCTCTCAAAGAGTTTTTTGAATTTTTACAAATTTTCTATCTTGGTTGCGCTTGCACGATTGCCGTAAATTAACGAAGAATTTGTGGTTCGAATTCAAGATGGAAGGAAGAAGACACATTGAAGGAAGTAGTGAGTAATTGATGTAATTGAGATAACTATATTTATTATTGCGCACAATACTGTCCGCCTTTGCAACAATTGAAAATAAAATTGAAAAATATATATTACCCATGACGAGTTTAATTGCCCCTGATTCTATAGCGATTTTTTGTGAGTTTTACGGCTATCTCCACAAAGATACCACATATTCACTGCCGATAGCTATACTTAAAAATGATTTTTTTTTAGTTCGTGTAGTTTCTGCAAGTACTCTGTTCTACTGAACATTTAGTTTCGACAAGGCCGAAGGAAAACGGGTCGAATGAAGGTAGAGCGGGAAAAGAAGCAGATTCTGATTATTCGTTTATTTCATTTTCATATCGATGCCACTAACTAACAAACTAACATTCACTAATATTATATTGGACAGAAACGAGTCCCTTTCTCATCATACGCACCCGTGATTTCAACCCATGAACTTGAAAACGTTTCTCGATCCATTGCACGAATCATCCCAATTCTCTAGTCTCTACTTGAGTGACAATAAAACATCCACAAACATTTTCACATAGGGGTTTTGAATCGCTCCCCGGATGTGCAACACGCAAGCTGTCGTGTTCGATCTCTCGTGCCCCCTGAACTCATTTTCATTTCAACTGAAAATGTTGATGCTTCGCTGACATCGTCGACATTCGTTCCCGGTAACCACTACAATCATTCATGTTTCCAATTTCATCCGTTTCTTCTTTAGTGCAAAATTGAGTTTTTGTCGATGTTACAACTTCTCTTTACAAGTTAACACCAAAGATATACACAAACAAAGACTGCACATCAGAATCATGTACAAATCAAAAGTCACGGAAAGGTATTTACACAAACATACGGGCCACTTTAGGGCAGATACACATTCTAGTGCAGTTTTTATTGCATCGCTTGCTGTGATCATAAGAAATCAATCAACAGATAGAAAACATTCAAGTATTCTATTCTTTTTTTTGCCCTGCTCATTTCATTTGCTTTTATCACTCCACGTTACATTACGTCAAATAATAATGTGAGAACTATCACGTCAAATCACACAATCTTCGCACCATTGAAGAAGAAACCGTAATTAAGCATATCAATTAATAGAATACAAGTAAAGCAAATTGACGATCCAATAGCCAGGAACAAGAATGATTGACGAATCTGACATAATTTTTTGGATGAAGGAACAACGAATCATTTGCCAAATCTTACGCACAACACAAGACCCAGTAGAGGATGATGTTTCATTTTAAAGTATTCGAATTTGAGCAATTAAGTGGACGCAAGGATTCTCGCAGCGCTTCAACTGGCTCAAATAATTTTTTGCTACTATTCCTTGATGGAGCGAAAAATGGAGCATAGAAGCTTGGATTGAAATTTCAAGGCACTACAGTTGGCTGACAGTTCGTACTTGACTGCAACCTTATTTATTTTGGACAGCTGATCTATTCAGAACGATAAAGACTTCCATTGTTGGATTATCAATTAATTTGAGCTATGAGCTTACGATCTTCTTGTGTATCGAATTTTATTCTATTCAAAAATGCCAAATTGAGGAGTTAACACATTCTTTTGCGAGGTGAAACATGCAAAATGATTTATTACTTGGTAATGAAAATCATTGCCAATTAGAGGAGTGACAGACTCTTGTAAATAGGGTATGCACCGATACGAGGTCCGGCTGTTTCGAGGCAAGGGTCGTTACACTTAAGAAATAAGAAATGTATGCATTGGTGCACACTGTAATATATTCGTTCAATTAGGACTGGTATTTTATGAGAAGAAAATTATAATCGGGTAGCATTTTATGGCCTTGTGTGCATTGAATCTCAATTGATACCTGGAAGATTACAGGCAACTTCCACTGAAAGAATAGCAATATGATGAGTCATATTGTTCTTCACTCCAAATTCGTATTCAATGATATCGTGCTGCGTAGGAACAGAGTAAGAGTAAATGCTGGATTATGTATAGAAGACGTTTGTTTTCTCAAACAGTTATCTAATTTCGCACATTAGGTTGAAAAAAAGTAAGCTGTAGCTTGTAAACGTGTACTTCATTCAAAAAATTTCTCGTCGATTCCATCTCTACGATGCTGTGATTGCATCTCAAATGAAATGTTATGGCCGTAGTATTCATCGATTTCTTACTTATAATCCGTTTCTGTGCTAGTTCAAACTCAATTCATTCAAGCATCAAGAATCATCCACTATCTTACAAACACCTACCGTTTTAAAATATGCTCACATAATCAAATATGTACAAAGTGGAATAGTCCGCCTTGTTCTTGAAACGTTTTCGATTATACAAAAATAACATGGAAGCATGAAAAATGTTTTGACGATAGTATGCTATTTTATTTAAATCTAGTAGTCTATAACCAGTTACACATTTCCGTGGATGTAATCAGTCGCCAATAAACACAGTAATTGATTTGAATATCCCGATATTTGGTCAGTTTTGCAATTAATTACAGTACCAATTACTTGGAATTGAATTATTGATTCGTTAATTATAATATGTTCATTTACAATCACACAACTGCTTCTGAACTATAGCTCAATTCAGCACTTTGCATCTGCAGGAACGATGAGGAGGACAATTGTCTTTGTTCATTGAATCCGTCTTCTTTCCCATACAAACTTCGAATAGTAACTTTTTCTTTTACAGAAACTAAATAGTTGAATTCATTCACATGTATTCCAGATGTTATTTTACCCCCTATTCCCCAATAAAACTTTATTCAAGAAGCAACCGTCCTCGTCTGACTTTTCAGCAAGACTTGATTATTCGCACCATCGGATAGATATCAAAAATATTGAGCTGCTGAGAAATCAAATAAATTGCAAAACTTCTGAGGGTACCTGCAATATATTCGGATTGGATGGAAAAAGATTCGAGCTATCATTAAAGCCCGTTATAGGAGTTTCAATGTGTGTGGGAAGCAAACCCATACCACACAAATCACACGTGAAAAGTCTATATGGAGTGAAAAAAACAAACAAGAGTCCAAGAGTTGATGTTTTCCCTATCTTACTTCTGGAGAAATATCACGCATTCTCGAATGACATCAGTCAGTAATAGATAAAATGTGATGTTTGCCGAGAGAACTTCGGCATGTTATTGAATCCAGAAATGGTTTGCTGGATCAATCCCGTCCAGAAATCGCACTAGAAGTTGGCTTTTTCGAAAAGAAAATAATTTTCCCACTTACAGCGATACTTGACGGGATTGTATTTGACCATCAAAGGTTGCCGAGGTCCTTTCTTTTTCATCCGGTGCAAGACCGCTTTGGGAAATATGAGGAAAAGTAAACTCGGCCCTCATCAGTACAGAAAGCAGAATTGTTTTGGTGCGAAAGAATCACACATAAAGTGCAATTCAAGGAGTTCATGGTTGTGATCTGACTTTGAAAATGATGAGACGTGAATCTGCTGAGTGAAGGACGCACGAAATTCTTTCAATTTTCAATCAACAATTTATCAGGTAAAAACACTAACATAACGCCTAGAAATGAAGTCGATAGTGATATTCGTATTCTCATTATCACCGCTTAATCATCTAATTTATTACTTACAAATTAGGATTCATGTAGTTCGTTTGTTGTTCGAGTACCTACTAAGTCGATACGATGCCGTACTTTTCTCTGAGGCATCGTCATTCACCATCTAAGTTACACTCAAGTCCTCGCTCCTTTTAGAAAGAAGATGAAGAGTACAGAAAGTAAACTCTTGACTCATGCCTTAACACATAATCCACCACTCACTATCAGAAGCACATTGTGCTTATATACATAATTCTCTTCAGCAGAGCTTAAGCAGACTATCGCAAAAGGGATTTCTGACAGAAAACACTTTTGCAGTAACTCAATTCCAGTAATCGTCAACTTCTATTGAAATTTCTATGAAACTGACGATGAAATTATGAAATCGTCCGACTCACACTATCAACGAGAATATATTTACAAGTAAGAAAATTCATGTGCAAGATGATACAAATTGATTCTTTGCCATGTACAAACGTCGCATAAATTATTCGGGGCGATGCATTTTGCAGATATATGTGGCGTGTCAAATTGGCATGAGACTCGAGAGCTTTCAATGATATAAAAGATAGTTGCTCATGTCGCGTAACGCTTGGTCCATAAACGCGCTATGCGATCGTGCTCTTCTCTGTTCTGGAGGTATTGCGTCGCTATACTGCCAACCAGAGGATCAGCTGAAAAATCAACCGGATGAGTACCAGCGCAAAGATTGTATAAAAATAAATCAGTTCAGCGCCTATGATAACGAACAATTTTCAAATATCGGCACGAGGATCGTGTCCCCCGAACATAAACAAGAAGAGAATATCTGTTGTGCTCTAAAAGAGACCATTGAGCGGGGTCCATACACTGATTTTTAATAACAAAGCGATTGAGGGCAAATTCGTCTCGATCCATCAGGACTCATGTGAGACCTGTGGTCGTACCAGCACCGAGAGCACTAACTCCGTTCTAGCTCAGAATGTGATTGGAAAAAAATAAAGCAAAACAACTTAAAACGCAGCTGTTCAGGGTCAAAACAGTGGAAAATAATGTTTTCGCCTCGTTTCGCTCGGCCTATAATCGACCCTTTGTAGCCCTAGACACGTGAGCGTGCCTTGGTTTAAAATGTACTACTTATACATGATTGTTGAATCTTTGTGTTCAAGCGATCTGAAACTCTATGAGAAAAAAGTTCGTCGTACCTCAATCGAAGATCATAGGGAAATAGGGAAAAGTCTCTGTAAAAACATGGTGCTAAAAGATTCAACAGAATGCTTTCTGATTTCAGTGTCAAAAGATCACTGAAGTCACATACAACAGTACGTCCCATCTTTTGCAAATGAGAAAACTACGTACATAGTTTGGGAATTTTTTCCTCGATTTTTTCCTGTCTTCCCTAGCTCGCAGAAAATTTGTATCGCATTTCCGCGTAATTTTTCAGAAAATATGTGATCCAAACGAAACTGACACGAACGAAAGATGCTAATGAGTCACTCACTTTAGTGTCAGTTTTCTTTCAATTCAACAAGAACACGGTTGATATGCGTATGATAAACGAACTTTGAAAGTATCGTCTAATACGAATCGTGGTAAGTCATGGTTACTGGATTCGAAAAAATTACATCAAAGACAAGTACCTGGACTCGATAAGATTGTACGTACCTTAAATTATTTTAACGTTCTTTAGATAGGTTTCAGAGAGAGATAACACATGTTTGAAAATATTGAGTTGCATGAGAGTAAAAATTGCAAGGATCTCAAGTGGGATAAAATCGGTACACGTGTCTCACAATGTCAGAAATGAGTCCATGCTATGGGGCTAAAAGATTGGAACGGTCCGTTATGTTTATGACTGAACTATGGCTTTCTTATCAAATCTGATCATCGCGAATGCACGGGCTGAGACGCATTTCAAACGTATATCACATTTCACGGTGATGTTCTCGTCATTAATCGAGCGCGACAACAAATTCGAAATAAATTAAATTCCTCAATAAAGTTCAGCATGATAAATCTCTCATTCGACGAGTTGCACGTACTCAAGGTTTATTCGACTGCACAGCATTTCTTGTAGACAGTTCTTGTAGTTGAGATCATCACGCACGCTAAGCCTGTGGCACATATTTTGGACGAATTTCTTTCGACACCAGGTAATTGTGAAAAAGGGGAACTGAGAGGAGAAAACCGGACGTTGTGATTGATTAAAAAGTAAATATGCGGAATCGTAAAGCGAGGTAAAAAAGCACGCGGTGACGAACCCTGAGAGAAATACACAGTATTGTAAAGAAATGTTTCACAAGAAATGTCAGAGTTCCGAGAGTTTGAGCATCGTCATTCCGTGTCGTTGATTTTCCAGTATGAAAGTTCTCCTTATCAGGATTCATTTTGTGATTTAAATGTAAATACCTCGGATTTAAAAAGAATTGAATTCTCAGCTTAAACTCGATTTTTGTTCATTGTTTTTTCCGCAATTATTTTAAGACACTAAATAGTACCCAAATCAGAGGACTTACCAGGATTGCAGTCTGTGAGGAGAGAGCAAATTGATAGCAAGACTTTCGATATAGTCAATGCAGGTGACCAGTTATCTTTGAGGATATCCAGACATATAACTCCTTGACTATTTATATTGCAGTGATAGATTCTAGTCCGGAAAGTCACCTAGAAAGAGAATAGACTATTGAAGTTATCTGGTCAATACAATAAGTGAATTTGTAAGTAATGATAGTTCACCTTTGGTGGTTTAAATGGGTATTCTGGAGAGAAGTGGATGTCAAGAAAAAAGACACCCCCTTCATAAACTGATCCTGGAGGGCCCAGAATAGTGGATACCCATTCATATAAATTATCACCTTTGGGTCCCGCACTGGAAGAAAATGAACCCAAAATTTGTGATTAATTATTATCAAATTGGTCAAATTCCAATCAAAATATGTATTCATAGAATGCACTTGGTAAGTGAGATTAACAATGCTCAAAACTGATGATGTAATGAATGGTCTTGGTTTTGTTGTTGATATGGTTCTTGTAAAATCTAACTAAACTATTCAATTTTCTAACATTTGTTAATACCAACCTGCAATTGGGAGGAGGGTCTAGTGTAATCTCAGCAAGTTCTTTTTGTATTCTGAAAATAATGAAAAAATTTCCCATCATCTAGATGCTGAAATTTTGATGATCAGAAACAGTAGAAAGAATATAATCCCATACCTCTTGGCTGAAGTGCCCAATGCTTTAGACATCTTTGGATTAGGTTTGGCCTCTTTATTTTCTGGTTTGTTGTCAGCCAAAGATGATCCACGACCTCTACCAGTTCCACTGGAGCCAGCCCCAGATGCCATTCTGTCAAAAAATTAGGAATCGATCTGTTATAAGATTGCTACAATGACAAGAGCCTTTATCATCAGGGGGAGCACTTGAGTATAATAACAGAAGTGGATGTCATAGCTTAAAAGCGTTTGCTATGCCGGCAAGTTCACTGTCCTGGATCATCTTCAAATATCTTCCAAAAGTTCTTTATTGTGATGACAGATTTGGAATCAATATACAAATCTCATCCAACTACGATACAATAGTAAGTATCATTAAAGCGGTGATATGGGAAGGCTTGAATTGTCATTGTTCCAATAGCTTTGGAAAACTGGAACAAGTGGTTGTTTCACAGTGCAAAAGAAAATCATAACATTTTATCTAGTCTGAATACTTCAAAGCTGTGAAGATTTTGGATGAAGATACAGTGTGATGAGAGTTTCTCAAGTATGCAATGGTGCAGACAGTAACACACCTGTGCAATGTCAAGTAATCACGTTGGAAAGGAGTTGACTGACAATGGAACTGCGGCTCGACGGCGACTCTAGCGACCGCGTTGATGGAATCGGAGCCAGGAAGTGTAAACTAGCTGCGTGCCTAGCTCGTCGTTGGCCAAACAATCGAGAGAAGCAGAGCTCGAGGATACGCGGCGTATGAACAACAATTCGCGGCTGCACCGAACAACAACATCCTAGGTTACAAAATGGAGGTTGAACAATCGCGACGGAACAGTAAGGAGAGCTCGACTAGCTCGAGCGCGGCGTCTGCTGGACCAGCGGCTGCGGGGGGGATGCGATCGGGGCCGGCTCCGAGGAGTGCTCGCCGACTCCGAAAAGTCAACAGAGCTGCTCGGGCGGAAGCTGGACGACTCGGCGGGGCAAGGGCGGCCGTGGAGGCCGAGTCCGGTGCCGGGCCCGACTTGAGGCCGAGAGAGCACGCGGGTCTCGCGATCGGGCAGCATCCACTCGCGGACGGGTCGGCTGCGGGAGAGGAGCGAGGCCAGAGGGGTCGCGACGCAGAGGAAGATGGAGCTGATCGGGTGACGAGAGGTCGAGGTTGGCGCGGCCACTCACTCTGAGCCGGGCTGCTTGGATGGAGCTGGACACTGGGCTGGTGCGGCGGGCCGCCGACGAGCTGAGCTGGACGCTCGGCTACGAGCAGCTACGAGGAGGAGAGCCGCGGAGAGCCGGCGCACACGGCTTGATGAGGCGCTGCGCTGCTCCGCTGCTGCTGCTCTGCCGTCTCGGTGTCTCGGCTGGTCTCGGCCGCCGCCGCTCGCTGCGATGAGCGCATTCACTGCGGCGTTCACATTCACAAAGTACGGGTGCGATATGTTGCGCGATGATGGGGCCGCTGATACGTCCGTGTACACACGTATGA
>JAPYYZ010001138.1:0-16602 GCA_030522705.1 Eretmocerus eremicus
TCTTGAGTTCGTTGTGTTAATTGCTGTTATGCCCTGATTTACCGGGAAATGGATGGACTAGGGAGGGTAAGCTGAGTTGTGTGAATATGTGCGTAAGTGTGTAGGGTAATACGTGTGTAGGTGAGTAGTGTACGTCGTGTCTTTTATTCTGGACATGACATAGACATGCCACTCGGCGTACCCGTGACGTCATCCGAGCTCGCTCGTTTTGGGAGCATTTAAATCTGCCCGGAGTTCCGATGAACTTTTTTTTGCTCGAACTCTGGGCTTCGAAAAATTCCGGAGCAAAATATGACTGAATAAATCGTACCTTTGCTATCCTCCAAACACGAGTTTGAAAAACACGCAAGCTGCCAATCGGCTAATTGTCATCGAACCTAATGGTAACGTAGCGGTAAGTAAAATAGAACAAAAAATTGAGATCCGTTGGACGGAGGATTGAGCCACCAGCCTGATCGGAAATTTGGTAGTGCGCTGCTCAGCTTAGCTCTGAGCGTGGATGTGGCCTCCACGTGGACTTGGCGCCCAACCAGTCTTTTCATGAAATAGCTTATTTCGCCAAAAGGCTGCGCCACGTGTATTGTGTATATAGGTAGGTTTATGTTTGCAGATTCGGTGAATTTGTTTTTAAAACTCTTTTGTAAGATTATTATGGAAAATAAAAAATGACTCATGATGAATTTTGCCCGGATCGATCCATCGAGCTTACAGTGTTTATTCTTTCGACGAAAAAGGTAAGTATGTACCTTCTGAAGATGCGCATATCTCGAGCAGATGAACTCATCCCAAATCCTTCAATAATTCAAACAACCCACCTGATGTTTTGAAGAAAACAGAATGAAAATTCTAAACTACTTATTATATCGAGAAAAAGAGATAATAATTTGAGGTCGGGCCGGAGCCACCAACTCAGAATACATTTATTGTCCAACTCAGTATTGGCATGCAGCATGCAGATACAATATTTGAAATGCCTCTTTGAGATCTTATTACGAATATTGATAGTGATACCGAATGGATACTTGTACTATGTTCTGCTTTGATAGAGAGGACGCTGCCTGTGAATCATTGCTCAGCTTGTCTACTGGCTTGGATGGAAGCTGTTTCCCGAGTTTCTCAGATTTGATCAGATTTGAGAGTTGTAATCATTCTCAGAATGATTACAACTCTCCAACGTTTGAGTAGAAACTATGCTTCATTGAGACTTGAATTATTTTTAGTCTAAATATTCTCACAAGTATTACATTGTTAACAATCTTAGATGCCAACGTACTACCCCGAGTACTCTATGAGAATTATTCGTGGCGCGTTCATGGAGCTTATGAAAACAAGTACTCTCGAATAGTTACCGGGAAACCCGTGAATTTCCAGCCCAGCTGTATTTGTAGGAAATCGAAGCCGCGCCCAACGGGATCTCTCTATTAGTTCCTCAGGAGCTCCCTTACAAATTCCTTGATAGTTCCCAATAGCTCCTCAATAGTTCTCCGATAGCTCCCAATATTTCGTTTGCACCTACATAATTTCCAAACAGCTCCCTAATGCTCCTCGAAAGCTCCTCAGGATGCATATATTGCGAAATCTATGTTTCAGTCGAATTTCTTGGTGGTAAGATTGATCTTGCTCATCAGAAAATATTCCGGAATGCATCAAGTACTTTGTCAAAGTTGTCGAGCAAATGACGCCCGATTGAGCTACCCCCGAACGACAGGAATAGTCGACTTTGATGTATATTTCTCCCAACTCTACAAACGATAGCTTTGATAATATACGGAATGCTCAAATCCTCATCTAACGCAGATTGACGGCGATGTAAAATATTGAGCGCCAATAAGGAAGAGTGTTTGAATTGAGGTAAGCACTAAAGTAATTTTGCATCTTTATCTGCCATAGAGTAACTCAACCTGCCTGAATAAAAAATTTCCGAGTTACCATCTGAAAGCTGAAAGTCTAAGCTAACTCCTACAATCACTGTTCGAGTGAGTTATCGTCAGCAGACCTCAGGACCCGTGTCAGGTCTGCTTCTTGAGGTGGAAAATAGTTCAAAAATCGTTTTTTGGCGTAAAATTGCCATAACTCGGCTCCTAGATGTACAATTGAGACGTTTCTTGGCTCATTCTGAAGTTTTCTTCGTTAACTATCTGATAAAACCGCTTTTGATGATGATGTCAATCTTGAATGATAGCTAACGAGAACCTTTTGAGTATAGTAAAGTTACCCCGCCTCAGGATAAAACAGGGGATCATTTCGTTTTTTCGATCTTTACACTTTCAGAAAGTAAAAATACCCCAATATGAAGGTCGTTTCGTGAAGATGACGACACGGATCGATGAAATCTAGCACCTCTACGCGAGATTCGTCCAAGGAATGTTCATATTAGGTCTATTTTTTGGCGCAAACATTTTCCGCTTCAAGAATCAGTCTCTCAGAAAATTTGGTTACGAACAAGCCAAAAACTGTTCGAAATGGACCAGGCAGCAGAAATCATGGTTCATACATGTATCAAACGACGGGAATCGGTTTTAGAGTCATACGATTTGCCTCGCAAAAAGCTGCTCTGCAAATATCTCACCCGGGGTGTAACAAAGTCGACCCACTTGATGGTATTGCAAGAGTCTTGCGCTTACGACCCGCCAAGGTCAATGTGCGCAACAATCCTGTGATTAATGCTTACAACTGTCTCCGTGAGTCTTCGAGTTACAGAGCTTTTCGCCACATATTTGACTTGAGGAAGTTACATGCTGCAGATCAGCGTTAAAGAAATTCGAGTTATGCTTTCGAAAAAGTTTGAGATAGCCAGTTTTTCTGAAGGGACTGCGCGGGCGTCGAATTCGAGTAAGAGAGGTTTTCGAGTCAACCCTTTGCGGCAAACATTTTTCTGAGGCACCAGTCGTCGTGAAAATTGGTGCACTAATGGTTTTGTGGATCGCTAGCTGATTACAAATTCGAGATAATCTCATTTTTTTCCATTTTCATTCAAATCTATGACGAAACTCTAAACAAATATCAACTCTGGAGCGATGCAAAACCCTCCTGCAACTATTACTCGAGAGATTCACCGAGGAAACCCAATGAATATACTCGAAATAGCCTCCGGAAGACTCGAATTAGAAAATTTTTGGATGAAATTAGGTGGCTAATATATTAGCCACCATGCCGCAAAGGGTTATAGAAGTTTGAGTTAACCAGATTATACTGTACCATAATTTACTTTCAAGTTTACTTCAGTCACGAAACCAATGAATTCAAAAACAAGGATTTGACAATAATCAGATAAATCAGATTTTACCGCTGTACAAATTTGGCAGTTATATTTGGGAGTACATCGACCTTCCGATACTGAATCTAGAATTCCGTTCTCCTCGATTACGTACATACAGATTGCTCCGTACGCCAGCGTTCAGATCTTTCGCGCCTTTTTCACACTACCATCGAGAAAATCGCTCGCGATAGATATATCAAAAAACAATTTATAATCGGAAAGCTAAAACTTTGTTGAATACGTTAATGTATAGGAAGAGTTTGAACTGTTGAAGGTGACATTTTTTCATGTATTCGTTTTTTCTCGTTTTTTTACGACAAAAAACTTCAGAAACTTCTTATAATTTCATTTTTTATAACAGAAGATCGGTCCAGGGATTCAATGCGAGAAACCCCCTCTCTCCTATTGGCGTGGCGTGGAAAACTCATCATCCCTCGTCAGATCTGTATTAATCCGTTCACAAGTTAATCGCTCCAATTATCAGGAATGCCTTTTCTTTTATCTAAACATATTTCTGACGTGAAAAAATGAACGATGAAAAAGGACAAAATTGAAATTTTTCTATGATATTGTCGTTCTTCACTTTTTTCTGTCCCGAAGTGGTTTTTAGATCCCATCGGTAGTTCAACATGTTACTTGTGGTAACAAAGATTTTTCAGATTCTTGGAATGCCGACTAAAAAAGTTGTCATGAATTATTGAAAATCGATAGTATCCTTCACATGTTACAAAAGAGTGATAACGAGTTGACAATGAATTTATGAGCTCCTTTTCGGTGGCCTTCGTAGTGCCAGGGAAGGTCTATCTGCAAGAAGAGAACTATCTCACTTGCACGGGCACAAGTGAGACAACAGAAAGTTAGAAAAAATCCAAATCTCACAGAAAATGAAGATGGGAGAACTTCCGGTAAATTGCTGAAATAAATCAACCGTCATGGTAGATTCTGGTATGGAAAAACACCTCTTCACATTTGGAACCAAGTCTTAGAGCATTCGCTCACGCATACCGAGTGTTTTGCATTTTTCATACCGATTATTTTTGTCGTGCAATTTCTTGCGCATATTAAGCGGACACAAGTTTGTGGTCCGATTCTGGATAAAAAGTTGTTGACCCATTTCAAACTGAACGTTACTCACGAGTCACTTGAGAGGTGAGAATACAATGTCTGAATCATTTTGGCCGAACTAATTATTTTAATATGACGTTCATCAACAAAATTGCGAAGGTACGGAAAATTCCTCCATTCGCTAGCCCGGGGATTTTTCTAAAATGACGGCTGATATAAAACTTTTATTCCTCGAACGAAGTACTCGATCATGAGTGTTGATACAAGTAGCTCATCGTTCACATCGGGAATTTGTTAGAAAAGACTATCTGAAAACAAAGAGATTCCAGTTTCAAATGGTTGTTCGACAAATGAAATCATTAGGTGAATGGAATATTAAACAGTTAGATACGTGGATCTTTTTCGAGTATTCTAATAAAGGTAACTCGGGAGTCTATACGTTGTTTGTAAGTTCCACCGAAGTAAGTCAAATATCATGAGTTTGCAGGGATAAAAAAAATATACGATCATAACTTAGTTCATGCCAATTAAAAATTTATTACAAACATTTCTTAGATGCTACCTTACAAAGAATTCATCTTTTATTGAATCAATGCCGAATTAGTGAACTACAAATTCCAAGAGATTCGGAAGGTTTTGATTTATTGAATGTATGAATATTCCATCTGACTACTCAAGAGAAAAACATGATTTTTTCTTCATCTGATTAATTGAAGGTTCTAGTTGATCTTCGGTGAAATAAGATGATAAATGCGGGAAATATAAACAAGATTTTCAATGTTGGGTAATAAAATCGGAATTTGATGAAATGATAACTCTGGACGCTCAATACAAAATTATACAAAGAGTCTGTGTATAAATTACGATTAAGAAACTGATTCATATGATTACAGGAAGGGATCCTTCTTGCGACCTAATTCGGATACTAGCAAAATATTCATGATAGTTTTCTTACTTATCCATGCAGGTTCTATGTACATCTTTGAAGCTCGTGCGCCCATTCATACACCGGGAAACTCAAATAATTTAAAACCGTTACATTACACATACAATAATTGTCTATGAATCTGCGTCGTTTCAGCATCAAATTTTTCTATATTCATTCCCACGGAAACCTCAAAACTCAATGAAATCAGCTCGTGTCAACGATCAAGGAGTCATCTCATTTCAACAAAAATCTTCAATCATTCGCGCAACAGCTTGCATCTAATATCATTCGTCACTAGTTATAAAATTTATAAGATTAGAGAATTTTTCTAAACCAAGAATCAAATAAAAACGAATCTGTAATACCACAGTAAAATGCTTGTGGAATGAAGATTTACAATTGAAACGTACCAAAATTTTCAACTAGATTGATCGTCTTGGACGAACGGCGACGAGCTGGAAATTCCAGTCATCTCTAACACATTCATTTACATACACTTAATTTAGCAATTACATCAGTAAATTAATGCCACGAATTCATAGAGAGTCAATTCTTGATGTCATACAGGGCTTATTGCAAAGTTATCTAGGCCGTAGGGGTCGAAAAAATGGATCGTTGCAACTGATGTTACGATAATTTTTTAATTACACTCTCTGCGTTTACGATATAACTAGAAGCAATCCAAATAGTACACTCAAGCCACCGAGGCTTACATTTCTTTGTAGAGTCAAAAGCTGCTTCATAAGTTGGAGAATTGAATCCGTCCCGTTTGCTCTATTTTAGCCCCACATTAGTACGTTTATGGTGAGTATTATGAGAGACTTAACGGCTCAAAAACATTTCGTTTGGCTAATCACTCATTTTTTCAAGATTCTGTTTTGCAGTATCGTGAATCTGAACCATGTAATTGATCATAAAATATTCTCGTTTTTCAAGAAGCCATTTGAGAACAAACATAATCAATTTTGGAATCTGATGCGATCTAATGTTTGATTCGACCTCATATACAGAATTGCTCTCTTCTTTACCAAAATATTTACAGACATGATTGGATTTCGGACAACACTGACATCCACGAAAAAAATCTCTATAAAAATTTATAAATCTCCTCTTAAAATAACTCTGATTGACTGGATCGATGTTCTTTTTTATAGCCTCATCTAACGTAGGACTGCAAAATTTGTTTTAGATAGAATCGGCTTGAGACAATCAATATTACTCGTTTCTCAATCGACCGTCATGTTTTTTTAATACTATATCGCGATTACTTATCAACGTCTAACGAAATATATCAAGGATTAATAAGAATATCCGAGATTCTTTCATTTTATCTGTGTCAGTAGCTCTCAGAAATTTGATCCAAGGCTTATTTCACTCAGAAGTCTCAGGGCCGAGACTTTGCTATTCATGTTACGTGTCTGGAACGAAAATCTCGACAGCATTATCTGATGACTTGTTAGCATTCGAACGCATTGCTCGCCTACGTTCTTCGAGAAGCTGTCGGCGAGTCTGTTCTCTTGCCTCCCGCGCTTTCCGTGCAGCTTCAGAATTAATCGCTGATTTTGCTTTTGAAGCTGGAGTTTGGCGGCGTCTCGTAGAGCTGCCATTTTGAGGCGTTGCAGGCGACGACTTTTGTTCCAAAGGTACCTATGGTTAAAGAGATCCATTTTTTCACTTCAAAAATCAACAAAAAGGGAATGCGCAATTTAAATCTAATGATTGAAATAACTAATGCACGGCATCAATTTGCTGATTTTCCTACTCGATGTTATTTGGCCAAGTAATAGATATGTTATGACCTTCTCGAGAAATAGGTCAAAGCTGTCAAATCGAGATGATTGGTTTCGATAAAATGAGAGGGCGCGTTCTTTTCCGGCTAAGAACTCTCAAATGTGGTTGAACAATGTTTCCCATGTTGCGGAGCATTGACATTACTTTTTCATCAATCCAAAATGCGTAATACAACAACATTAGTTATTACAAGTACAAAGGCTGCAAGTTGTTCGCTCGCGTATGAGTTTTTATAATAGTCATGGCAACATTTTTAGCCTCTCACATGCAGAACATGAATGAGCGATGCTTCATTCAGTCTTTTGAATACTTCCTTGATCACATTTTCGTACAATACGAGCGCGTACACGCTTTATGGCAAAAGTCATTTTCACTAAACAGTTGCACTAGACAGTTCACTAGAAAGGATTGAAATGGTCAGCAACTTGAATATTTTGCTTTCAACTCATTAATTTCAATCGTGAATGAACAGCAATCTATTTGCTTACGATCTGAGAGGAGTGATGAGGTTAAAGAAGAGTGAAACAGAACAATTTTGTTCCTCCAAAATTAAAGCGATTTTTCAAGGGACAATTCTGAGACCTTTGGAAGAAAGAATTGTCTACCTCGAAGGTCGCATAGCTCCGTTTAGGAATTTAGTTGTCACAGGGCCCAAAGTAGGCGTGTTTGTCTCAGGGACGAAACATACCATCTTGTACCCCGAAGATAGTTCGAAACCATTAGTATGATTCCAACGCGCGGTATAACGAGCTCAGTTACTTAAAAATATAGACAATCGTGATACTTTTCAAAGGTCAAGAACACTGCTCCCAATCTTTTCAATCATTTTTGGAGATAGAATTCTAATGTAACAAACGAAATTTCTAAATTACAAGCATCAAAAAATGTTGACTCACATCTTTCCATTGGGATTTTCTTGAACGTTCAATGTGTTCGAACAGATCATGGACTTGGACAACTTGCAACATGACCATATCCCAAAATCCTGCAAGATCTTCGGAAGTCGTCGGGAATTCTTCACCAGGCACTTGATTCTGTAATAAAATTCGTCATCGTTATGAGGTATTTTCCCTTTGGGATGCATGCATCATGTTGAGAAAAAGGTGGAATTAGGAATCATTCATTCTCTACGATCGAGCTCTAATTTGTATCGTACTGTGAGCAATCAAAAATTTTACATGTTGCATTAAGGTCATGTAAAAGCTGTACTTTACCGACATTTTTTAAAAATTCGTTTAAAATAAAACAAAACAAAATTTCGAAAAAGTAGCTTCAAGCTGCCCTGCGTTTCGGTAGAATGGACCACTGTGTACAATTTTTAAGCGATCCGAGTAAAGCTTTTGTAGCAATCCCACTTATGGTGCAAGTATACATATATTTGGGATTACTCCAATAGCTTGGAGCTACTTTTTTATTTTAAATCAATTCATAATGAATGTCGGTAAGGCAGAGCTTCTTCTTCTTCTTCTTCTTAAATTGAAAAGTATGGAGTGTTACCAATAATTTACTTTGCCTTGTAGTGAATTCCATAATTTTCATGGAAAAGAGGAAAATAAATGACGAAATTTTGCTCATCATTCACTCGTTAATGTGATCAGATTTGCCATCTAACACAGAGAACAATTCAAATTTTTCGGTTTAGGCTGCTACATACGAAAAATATTACTTTCATTGAGGTTGATGATCGAATGAGTTAATCAAGGCTGTAAACTAGAACGCAAGATTTTAAAATAGTACGCAGAGTAACATTTAGGAGATTTCTCGATTTGAAAATTGCACACGACTCTATCTAGCGATACGATCAAATTAATGTAATGGGACAGAGAAGTACTTACAATATTTTTTTGACAGAGTCCTTCAAACTGTTTCATCTTTTGAGATGCTAGTAATCTTGCTTTACCAGCAGCAGATCTTAATTTACCAGCAGCATCTTCCGGAAGATCCGAAGCCCCACTGCCAGCCAATTCAGATTCTACAACGTCTGCGAGTGAAATGAGCTTTTCTCGTTCTTTATTTAGAAGCTGCGAACGGTAAAAAAGAGTATTAGCAAACCAAGTCTGACAAACTGGGAAAAACAGAATAACTCAATCAAAACACGTACATCCATGAAGTAATGTCCGTCTTTTTCCTGAACAGCTTTGGGCGCTTCGATGACTTGTTTTGGAATATTCGTCGAACTTGCACTGGGCTCGAGTACGGGCAGAACAACTTTCGGTGCGGCGGGCTGCTGATCCGTGAGACTCGTTACGCTAGCAGTCATGTTCGAGTCATTTATTGCGTCGTTTTCTTGCTTTACTGGACTTACTTTCGTTTCTTTGGCATCGTTCTTTTCAGGGGTGATGGAAATCCTAATGATCAAAAACAACATTCATCGTCAGCGAAATTCCTACAATCCGGTCATTTAAAACATATAGGCAGGATTCCTAGAGCAGGAAAGTACGACCACCAGGTACATTTCAAATCGAATGAAATGGAGCTCCGTTTATCAAAACCTTCATTGCAATAGCCTGTAACTTTGACTCGTTGGAAGCTTCGAGTTGCCAGAGTTCAAACTTTTCAAAGTGAAAAGCTTCTCATCTCGTAGACCTAATTTTTCTGAATTGAGGCATTCATGGTTGGTAACTGTCACTTGGCAATTTTTTCACTAGCAAAGTTATTCCGTGAGTTTTATTAGAACCAACTTATGATACGAGTAATTCAATGCAAAGTCTATTTTATCGATTTGGTGTCAGAATGGAGTGTTTCAGAAATTACTATCTACAAAGAGGCAGTACATTAGGGTAAGGCTTTTGGTGATTGAATGACTATCTGTTTTTTTTTTAATAGTAAAGATACTCCACGAAAATAGTTCTGAGCACAACCGTTCATCACTAGTTAGAAATAGACAAGCCGGAAAAAGTCTAATGATTTTGAGAATGATAGACTGACTGCGTCAACACATTGGAAAAAGGTTCAGTGCAATACTCGGATTCCATATAATCTGATTTTACATTTGAAGAAAAGACTATCGTAACTATCAGAGATTACGTCAACTTTGAATCGTCAAAGTGGCGGTTCGAAGCATCTATGTCATAATATTGTTGAGAACATTGCGTTCAGAGGAACGACAAGAGAAACTATCGCGAGGTTTGATCGTATTGCAAGTCAGCGGTCTTTCAACCATCCAAGTTTCGCGGTATGTCCGTTTCCAAGTAGGGAACGCTTGTTTGTACAGTAACTGTATCGATTCGCAAACTATCTCTATCAAATCGCAATGCTCAACATGAGAGAACAACGCGTAAAAATTCAAGATTTTCCAAGTGAGAAAGACTTCTAATTTGAGGTATCGCATTTCAAAGTTAGACTGTACTGCTTGAGTGCATCGCACAGTAATTGTTGTTGTTCGCTCGAGGTTAGTTGTTTGGTATTCGTGTAGGATATTTGGAGCTGTTATTTGGTTGACTTTCTCACCACTTTTTCCAATACATATTACTTGAGATTGTGTCTGCAATGATCTCGGCTTAGTTTGCTTTCTTTCGGCAGATAGGGTTTTTTTTTGTTCGATCCATATCGAGTTTAAAAGCCGGCGACTGGATTCACGAGAATTTTGGTTATAACGCCATGATGCGAGTGAAGTTGGTTACAAGAATGTGAGCTTTCATCGCACACTCGGCATTAGTAGAAACACCGAAGTTAGCTATTATAGTAATCGCGTGCGTTAGAAATCACATTTGAAGAGAAAGCATACTGTCAACCGTCCGCAGAGTTTCAGAACGAGAGACCGCGGGAAGAATAATTAGGATTTTTGAGCCTCTAACGATAGAACGCAAGCTGATATTCAGGAACCCATAGAGGATAGTGTCGAGTCGGCTGAGATCCTCGAACGTTAGTGAACTGGCGCCAGTGTCATTTTGAAATTTGAATTGCCGAAACAGCGTACAGGAGAGGGGCTTGAGGTGGCGATTCTGACCTCTTGAGGGGCTTGACGAGCTGCTCGGTGCCGTCGGTGGGCCTCCTCGGGCTGACGACGGGCAGCTGCGCGCGAAACTCGGGCCGCAGGTGGCGCAGCACGGGCAGGCTCTTGAGCGACTGCTCGGCCTCGGCCTGCGAGTCGTCCAGGGTGAGGTCGTTGTTGTTGCTCGAGCCGTCGGACAGCTTGCTCGAGTTGTTGCTGCAGCCGCCCAGGCTGCCCCGCTTGAAGAAGAAGCCCTGCGCCAAGGCGCCGGGCCCGTACAGACGCTCCACGCGCTGCTGGATGAAGGACTTTTCGCTGCCGAGCGACGAGTCGTGCTGCCACAGGCCGCTGTCGGGGCCCCCGGAGCCGTTCAGCAGACTGCTCTGCTCGCTGTACGAGCTGTGCGACACTGTGGGCAATCACGTATAGCGTGAGACTGACGTTTGGAAGATCGTTTGTATATGGAGGTGAGCACAACCGGTCGCGCGGTGTCGCTCGTCACGCGACGCGAAAACTGTGTACTCGACGGAGACGAGTTATCAGTCCCCTGAATGATTGGGTGCTGAAATTGCATATCACTCGCCAGGGGAGAGTGTAAACAATTTATCCATCGTTGGGGGTACGAATAATCAAGAGCTCCTTTTAGTCATTGAGAGAGAGAGAGAGAGAGTGAGACCACGCAAAAGTTGAAATGAGTGAACTGACTCCCAGATAACAGACAAAAGTTCTTCGTTGAACTTTTGAACGGCTTTGGACTCGAATTGACATCAATGAACTGTTCATCGTTATAATCCTTGTAAAAACAAGGAATGCTTGACAGCCTTTCTTGCAAGTCAGTATTGGTAGTCAGATTTGCTCTAGAGTTTTATTTCATTAGATTATGAATTTTGAGATTAAAGGTCTGTTCTGAGTTGCTATGTCTTCGTCCCTAAGGGCACGCTAGAGCAAAGAGTTCGGGCGGCAGCTATTGCTTACACAAATTCAACTTTGGCAGTAACGAATTAGAAGTTGAACGGATAGTCATTCTTTGTAAGTCGGTCGAGCAGTTGTTGCGAAGCTTGTCATAATTAGACAGGCATTTGTCGCAATATTCGGTTGCACCAGCATACCCTGTCCGAAATTCCAACGAGCATTGCGACAATTGCTCGTCTAATTATGACAAGCTTCGCAACAACTGCTCGACTAATCCACAAACAAAAACCTTCCAACAGAATTTAGATCTATCGGTCACAAGCCAAAACATTTCTCTAGACAATAAATTCGAATCTTGGTTCGAAAAAGTGGCTTGAACGCAGTTCGCGAAAAAAGAAACAGCGTAAGCTTTGAACGATGTTTTCTTCCCAAGTACATTGTCGCACGAGTGCAGACGCGTTAGTATCAGTTGTTTGAAGGTATTGAAGAAAAGCAGCTCAAAAGATCCAGTCTCAGGGCAAAACTCGGATACAGCTGCGGGTGACGACTATCTCGGGATTCCTCGAATTCCTTTGTTTCCTGCTCATTGCGTGGGTGACTGACGGATCTCGATCGAAGCCTCAAAACAACACCGAATACGGCGCAAAGAGGGAAGGGTGCAGCGTCTCACCATTGAGGCCGATGGACCTGGGCGAGGAGGCCGAGACGCTGGTCGCGCACGACTTGTTGTGCTGGTTGTAGCTGGCTATCCTCGCGGCGACGGGGCTGTTGCGGCTGCGGGGCGAGCCCGCGCGAATCGGGCTGAGCGAGTCGTTGAAGCTGGCGAGGCCCCGGTCGACCTCCGAGTAGCCCTGGCTCGCCGAGCTGATGCCCCGGCCCGAGCCCAGGCAGTTGTCCAGCTTGCACTTGTCCCGCACCCCGTTGGCGAAGCCGTTGTGCTGGCGCTCCATCGCGAGCGGCGAAATCGACTGCGGCGCCTTGCCCCCTGCCACGCTCAACGATTCCTGGTTGGATCTGCGCAACGGCAAAAAGGTCAGACGTGGAAGATTGTATACTCGCAAATAATTCAGAAGCTCGCTAGCAATTATCACTAGTTCTACCTATTCAGTCTACACGAGCACATCTTTTTTGGTTATCGGCTTTCGACTTAGCAGACGAAAAGTACGATTTCGGTATCTATAGGTATGATTCAATCAACAAATGCGCACGTGTCACCTCGTGTGGGTTAACCTCTTGGCGCCCAGTGTTACATATTTGTAAGTTAAACTTTTTTAAAAAAATTACAATGCCTTTCAACTGTCACAATTGAAAAATCTGAATGAATTCGTCGACTTCCAACTGTCTCTTCTGACTTTTTGTACTTTTGACTTGATCTCAATGATCATTTTCTGTTTTGACAAAGAGAATTTTTTTTCATGCACCAGATAAATTACATCGTCAAAGGGTTAAAAAATCACAATGAGAATGCTGGTACTTTTGTCAACTCCTTATTTCAAGACTATTCAAAGAAAATTATAGAATGGTAAGACCAAACTGCCCTATCAAATGAATATTTTTGACTCGGGTTTCGTGGTGAACAATGATGAAATCGAAGAAAATGAACGCTTTTCGTTTCTATTTTCAAGCAAAGTAGATCGCGCAGATCATAAATATAGCTTCAAAATTTTTGAGGAGTATTTCATAAGGAAGCTAACAGCGTGCGTCGTTTTGAATACTAAAACAGGCAGAACGATAACTCGTCTTGAAACACGTGCAATAATGATACTGACAAGATTATCTCGGTATTCGTTTACGGTTGAGGAGCTTTTTACCACAGTACTCGAATTTCACTCAATGTAATTAGCGAGTGGGTTACATGGCTCGACGGGGAAAGTTTTTCCGCGGGTGAACTAATTAATAGATCGGATAGAGCGCGCGCCTAGCTGCCTATCGCGAGTGAAAAAAAACGATGCTCCTCGAATAAGTGAAACCGATTGGATGGAATTGTCGACGACGGTCTGTCGTAAGAACGAGTTGTACCTCGACGGGCAATTAGTAGTTGAGCTTGCGATTCGATTATTGCTATTTGATTTTAAAATTCTGGAAACTCCGATGGACTTTGAGAGTGAGAACCCACTTCTAGTTAGAAGCCATCGACGAACTCAGACGAGAAAGTAATCGCTTGTCGAGAGAGAAGCTGGCAAGACGAGTCACAATTGACGACGCTGATTGAGAAAGCACGTTGCGACTGATTTACGGCACGAAGAGGTGTATCGCAGGATCAAAGTGAGGGATCGATGTATGGGGGGCTCGGGAGGCAGTATACCTGAAAGCGGCGGGGCTGGTGTCGCGGGTGATGAGCCTGGCGCCGGGGCTGCTGTCCCTGGATCGGAATCCCTCGCGGAGCTTGCTGTCGTACCTGGTGATGCCGCTGTAGCCGTTGATGCTGCAGGCGAGGCCGAGGTAGCTGGGCTTCTTGTGCGCGCTCGTGTGGGCCGGCGTCGTCGTCAGCTGCTCGTCGTCCTCGTCGTGCTCCCCGGGCGCGCCGCCGTTTTGGCCGTTCGCGGTGGGCTGCTCGCCGTCGAGCGGAGCGGGGCCGTGGCCATTGCTCAGCGCGGCCTCGTTGCCGCTAGCGAGCTCGTCGGCGCCGCCGTTGCACGACAGGGCCAGACTGTGCAGGGTCTTCTCCGAGAGCGAGCCCTCCTTCGTTTCTGCTGCAACGAAAAATTCGCAGCGTTGAGAGAGCGCTTCTCGCGATGCTTTCTTGCGTTGCTATCGATTTTTTGTATTAACTGTCTTTCGCTATACCGATGAAAACTGAAATCGGGATGGGCGGTCGATGTCGATTGTCGGAGGGAGATGTGATTTGTGAGAACGATTTTAACGATAGTCCAGAATTGTAAAAACGCAAATTGAAGAGTTTGGAGGATTATTCGCAAGGCCTGGAATTGAAGAAATCAGACATTTTTGAACAAATTCACATGCGCCCAAGAATTTAGAAATAATCATTATCTCGCGAGAGAACTGATATTTCCACGATGCTTTGGTGAACGGCAAATTCCAAGGAAGGTGCGTTTTCAAGATTCTGAAAAAGCCTATTATATAAACATTTGTTGGGAAAAATTGACAAAGTCCGATCATGAAACTTCCGATTAAATTATTGGTGGATACGTATTAAAGCTTTTAGCTCTTGGAACTGAAGGATGCTGTAACAAAACTGGGGAGTTTCCAAGATCCCGAGGAGAGCACAGGATATTCTAAGGAGTTTCAAGGAGTTTCGGAATTCTAAGGATCTGCAGATACCCTGGGTATAATATGGAATAATTATTGGGGCGAAAAGGCGGTCTTTCGTTCGTGTCACTGAAGATGTCATGTTTGGTAAGAATTAGCATGGTCAGAGTGGAAAATATTTCTCTCCGTTGGACATTATGAATCCCTGAATTGAGAGAAGCGATTTTGGCGACTCTCGCGAATTTCTTACCGAGTGAAGCAGATCAATATAAAATCAGGCCGAGGCAACGACGTATAACTCGTATACGCCAGCAATGATTGCACGACGCGCGTTCTCATTCGGAATAAAGAAATTTGTGGACATTGTAAAGCGCGCAAAAGCAAAAATCACGCGGCGAGAGCAGTTGTCGGCCGAGTGCGACTGCATCCGAGACGACCGCTGATTTAATCCTTCGAGCCGCGTCCGAATGCACGAATCTCCGCATCGAGTGCGCAGTCTCGCAAGAGCCTAGATCCCTTACGAGATACGTCGTCGAGTCTCGAGGTGGCACACACGAGCTGCTCTCGGAATTTCGCAGACTGGCGCATGCAAATGTGCACGCAGAGACTCTTTCGAGCTGCCACTGCTGCGCCGCTGCATCGGTGGCCTTCGCTCCGCGTGAGCGCAAGTTCCCAGCCGTGCACGGGGTATTATATTATATGTGCAGTTGCGCCGTAACGACGACGCGCCCTCCGCCTCGGCCGGCAAATGAAATGAGAGAGGACGCGGAATCCGTCATTCCTCTCTCTCTCTCTGTCTCCCTCGGGCGCGGTTGAAAGGGCTGCTGCTGGAGGCGGTTCACCGCTCCTGGTCTCTGTCTGGTGAAACGCAAAGTCGGGGCGCGACGATAAGGGAGTGCGCAAAGCCGGCCGGCGCGCGCGTCTCTATATATAAATTCCCGAGGAAGCAGGAATTCCATTTGGAAGTGTCGCCGCGCTCTCCCCGCTTGTCTGAGAGCGCGCTCTCAAAGTATGCCCAGAATAGAAGGCCATCGTCTCCGTGTCTCCGGGTGCTTTACGCGAGAGGTTGGGCCGAGCGACGCCGAAACTTATCCGCAAGCTCTCAAAGATGCAAGTCGATCGTTGTAGGACAGTAAGTACGATGTACGCGATTGTGAAGCCTTTTCGTGAATACGGTTGAGAATTTGAATTCATTGCCTTTCAGTTCAAACTAACTCGCGGTTCAAATCGGATCAATTCTCTTTCACGACTATTCCAACCCGTGAGCTTGCATCATCATCTTCATTGAAAAGTAAACATGAAAAATGTTAATAGAATTTAAAAAACGTTGATCAACACATGCGTTCTAGAGGCAGGCAAGTACAGTTGAAACTGATTACTCAGTATGTCGTACGTGTGTAAGTTACCACTTTTCCAAAATCCTTTCTCAATTCACAGAAATGAAAATGCCGAAATGATCCAGTCCATTCCGTGAGACGCCAGCAAATTGTGCGAGTAGCTGGT
>JAPYYZ010001139.1:0-16298 GCA_030522705.1 Eretmocerus eremicus
AGCGGGACGTCTACCCCTGGAAGTCTCCAGCTGCGCCGCGTGAGACGCCGAACGAGATGAGACGCCAAATGCACGAGATGGGACGCCAATACTTGTGAGCCGCCATAACTCGTGAGGAACGCCAAGTAAAAACGGATCGCGAGTGATGGTGCGTGCACGAGGAGTCTTATTCCTCGGAGTAGGCCATTGCGTCGCGAGTTATTACGCGATTTGGAGGTCGCATAGAGTCATCGTAAGGGTCACTAGTGAGGTGCACCTGTTGCGCCGATTCGCCGCGTATACGAGGAAGAGACGCCAGGCCATCTTGGCTCGAATCGAAGCATCGTGTTCCGTGGGCGCCGTTATTCGGCCATTTTGGAAGAGGCCCCGAGTAGTTCGAATTGTGAGACACCTTCCGTATACTTAGACTCGTGAGTGAAGGTGCCGGTTGACGCGATTTGATGATGGTGTTTGCGAGTTATTTTGTTATGTAAATGAGAGTCACAATACGCCGGATTGTGAGTGGATTTTCTTGTATTCCCTTCGGTAAATAGGTGGAGCCATGATAGACGTTGTGACGCCACGAGAATGCGAGATATGTCAATTGATGTACCATCCGCGTAGGGAAACCGTTTCAGAGTATAGTGGCGCCTTATAGTTAAATACCCTAGAGTCTTTTCATTTGATTCTGTGGGATTTTCCTCCATCCCACCATTCGACTTCTCAGGCGCGAAAGCTAGCTGAGCAGGTGAACTAGAGGCAGCAGATTGGGCCGTGACGCCAGACCTTGCGCGTGGATCGGTAAACTTCGATCGGGGTCCGTTGAATATAAATGACTTGTGCGTGATTCAAAATACCACGTCACAAATAGCTGTAGACTGCTGTCCTTTCTATCTCTCTCATCGCGAAGCCATGTCCCCTAACGGATTTCTCCGTTCCACAGACTGACGAGTTCATGATCTGGATGACTGCACAGCCGCCGAGGTCAGGCGTCGACCTGGGGAGGTTCCTCCTCTGATTCCATTCCGAGGTAATTAGAACATCGGCTCCGCTGCGCAGGGCTCCGGCTTTCAGAACTTCATGAGCCTTCGGGCACCTGCGTAGGTTCGCTTGGAGGAAACTGGCCATTGCGCTTGCGACTTCTGCGGCCGGCCTCGGCTCTCGCTCGTTGGTAAGCCTGTCAGGCAAGGACTCCGGACTTGTGGTTGCTGTCAACCTTGAGGGCCTCACAGCTCAAGCAATTCGGAGGTTCCTGGCATCTGGCTGCGAGGTGACTCTCGTCACCGCAGCCGTAGCAGCACTTGGATGGAATCCCTTCGGTTCCTCGCACTTGAGTTTTATGTGTCCATTCTTCAGACAGTTGTAGCACCTCGAAATTCCACCCTTCTCCCGAACTCTCGCATTTGTCCATCCTATGCGAATGGGTCTTTTTGACGTGATGCTGTGAGCGAGCCTAGCTGGGACAGTTACGACCGCGGTCTGTGTGCCTCTAAACGATTGCCGGAGAGTCCTGACTAACACTTTAGCTTCGTGTTTCTCTTCAATGATCTTCACAATTGCGTTCTTCACGTCTTTGGCGGTTGTTACATCGTCGATGTCGTGCAACTCTAGCGTTGTATTGGTTGAGAGACGGCGAATTCCCCCGTCATCCTCGACAATTCCTCCAATTGCTGTCTCCACAGCTTCTGCGTCGGTGCCGTCTTGGAGTTCCATCAAGATGTGGCCATCGTTGGTCTTCCTGATTCTTCTGACTCTTGAACCAACTCCCTCGGCGTCTGCTCCCTGTTTCACCTTTCTGAGCATGCCAACGTAGTTTAAGCCATCCTGTCCTGTCCTGACGAGGATGGCATCAAGTTCCACTCCAAGTCTTCTCTCTTCTCCCTCCGGCCTCTTTTTCTCCTGTTGGCCCCTCTCCAGCTGGTTTCCATGCGTCTTCTTCCTCGTCTTCTTCCGTGGCCTCTATCCCTCCAGGTGTCTGGACGTTCTCGCTCTCTCCGAGTGTTGCTGTCTCAGCGCTATGGAATTTTCGATCATTCCCCCGTTCTCCTCTTCCCTTCTGGTTCTTTCCTACCTACTGGTGGCCTCTGTCTACTTGCCCTCGCTGGCAGCAGACTCAAGTTCCTCGCTGCGGGGCGTGAGTGGAGTGCTAGCCTGAGATTCTGGCGTGGCCACTTGAAGATTCGTCAATTGAAGTCGCGGCAGCTTTACGGTTCTCACCTCCTCTTGGCTGCTGGTGCTGGCCTCTGGCGGACTGATGTCCTCCCTCTCAGAGACCCTAATTGCCTGGTTGGGCTTCAGTATCGCCAATGCCACGAGTTCCTCGACTCCCTTCTCCATCTTGTTTAGGTTCGGACAGAATTCGTCCGCGAGTTCAGCCGTCTTCACCCAAACCATGTTCAATCGTTCCGAAAAGCCCATCACCTACAAGAGCTCAGCTTTGACTCCTTTCTTGGCGGTGACATGCGCTTGGATCGCCTTGTTAATCTCCTTCACCATCTCCAGGATCTTATTGAGGAGTTTCTTCTCTTTTTCTTGAGATGCTTCCAGCTGATCCCACCGACCCACCATAGCGTCGGCATCCCTTAGCTCTCATCGATGCAGTGGGCTGCTCACCGGGTTGGCTCACCCCCCCCCCTTCTGGAACGAGCGTCTACCACCATTGGTTCGTCCATGAAGATAGGAAGCGATGGGTTGCTCCCAGAATCCGAGCAACCATTAGCAGAGACTACCGCGGCTCCCGCTCGATCAGAATCTCTGGTGGGATTCGCCGCACTTGCAATCATTGACTTACCTGGGGTAGTTATATCCATATCTCCGTCATTCATAATGGTTTTGAGGTCAAGAAGCCTATTCTGGCAAGCCTCAACGACGGGATGAGTTTGGTTTGATCCGCGGGAGCTAAATTGAGGCAGATAATGCGGACCACCATTAAACCACATTTGCAACCTTGTATGAAAATACGAATGGGTTCGTATGCCTTTCGGATCAATTTCCGCCCCTTGCACCTCCTGAAAAGCAGTAGATACCGTACTGAGCGAGCTATATGGGAGGCTTCTGTGGGCTTATATAGATGACGTTATCAGTTATGCCAAGGGTGTGGAAGAACATGACGAAAAGTATCATCTGTTCATGGAAAGATACCGGGAATATGATCTGAAGTTGCAAGCAGACAAAGTGGAGCTTTCGGAGCGTTTTGTGACTTTTCTCGGTCATTTGATCAGTAAAGAAGGTATGAAACCTGATTCCAAAAAGGTAGAGTCTGTAAAAAACTTCCCCGTCTCCAGAAACGTCAAAAATATCCGCCAATTCTCGAGTCTTGCGGGGAATCAATGATGTATAATGATCCATCCTGGGATTCTCAAAAAAAGCTCAACCGCTCAACAATCTCTTGAAACAAGATACACCTTTCATATAGGGTTAAGAAGAACATTGAGCTTTTGAGATTTTGAAAGATAAACCATGCGGACAACCCGTGTTGCAGTATGCAGATTTTAAGGGCCTTCTTGGTCACTACAGATGCCTGCCAGTATGCAATAGGATGTATTTCATCACAAAGTGAGATGGGCAAGGACCGTTCAGTTGCTTACACATCTTGAATCTGGAATGACGCAAGAGAACGGTACTCAACGTACAAGCAAGGAGCTTCAGCTATGCTGTTCGCTATGAGACAATTTAGGCATTATTCGATTAGAAGGGAGTTCACAATAATGACCGATCATAATTCTTCGGTTTGGTCTCAAAACTCTAAGAATCCAGACTCCAGGGTGATTAGATGGCGCATAAAGATGTCTGGATTCGATTATGAAATAATTGACAAAGTAGGTCAGAAGGAAGTGAATGCAGACGCTCTCTCTCGAAACCCAGTAGAACCGATAGAAAATTCAGTTTTTGCAATCGAGACGCGAACTAGGACAATGACGGGAGAATTGAATTAAAATAACTGGATAGATTCATAGGAAGAAGAGCAAAGCACCAAGTCCAGCATGGAATGGAGCATCAATTGAACGTTATCTAGGGAATACAGATCATAGGGAATACATATCATTTCCCAGGTGAAGAAACCTCGTTTAATGGAACAACCTCGAATGACTTGTCAGGACAGAGTGATTCTGAGGGAGTTATTCCAGGAAGGATTTCGGGAACTCGAACCCCAAAAAGAACATGAGCAGTGAATGATACTCTGCCAAAAAAATTAGGTGATTCATCACCTGAAATCTCGCCTGACAAATGAGCTGATTCTTCAAGTGATCCACCACCTGACATTTTGACCAAATATCAGGGAATTGATCACCTGATTTCTTTGAATAATTCTTTGAGAACAAATAGTATCCTTTCAAAAATGGATAGTGTATTTCCACTTTTGACGTATATATCATATCTTGCAATTGATCGATAATTCATATGAAGCCTGAGAAAATCAGTTCGTCATACTTGATTTTGTAAGTGCTGGAATTTGAACGCTCGCCCATGACCTTTGTTCAAGTTCGTAGCCCAAGAACTCGTGCTACTGCGCCAAGGAGGATCTGTAATGGGTGGTCGCGAAACACGTACAGGAGGTGTCTTTTATCTGTACGTGTCTGAGTGTATCTGATGACACTGTCTCGATGAATTATGAGTGGAATATAAAGAATCATGAATATCACTCAGTATCAGATCATGGAATCGGGCAGGATCTTGCTTTTTTGGATATGAGTGGCGAGAATCCACTTCCAAATCGATATAATTCAGGGTTTATCTATCAGTTCGTATATTCCAGTCACTATTCCGGTCCTGGAATCCATCAAAATAAGTGTATTCATTGAGGCCAGTGAACGTATCAGAGTGAATCAAAGCATGAAGTTTTCCGGAAATAGTTTTGCCTGAGGCCAGATTCGATGTCATTTCACGAGTGAGTGGGGACATCTCTCTGCTGGATGTCAAGAAATAAGGTCTTCAGGTGAAGCAAGAGCCCCCAAGTTCTCGCTTCACTTTGATCGAAAATATCGCATAATTGCCATGTCGACAATTTTTGCGGAAGAGAATTACTGTTGGGCGGGACATAGCGGTTGGAATGATACGATGATCAAACAGTGATACCCTTCCGTATTCTATCATCGCATGAATCCGAGGAACAAATTCCCTTAGTCTTCAAATGTTATGCAATTTCTCTAGTTCAAAACACGCTGCTCAGAGGGATTACTGATATGTTTCCTCAAAGTGTTGCCATCAATCTTCATTCTCCTCCTACAAGGATACCGTTTCGTCAGGTCGATCTGTTCCACTACAAAATCTCGGAAACTCATAAAATGAACCACAGACGCTAGATTCAACATCTTCCATCCCGTGAAACTTTTTTTAGGTTCCACGTGTAGTTTTGAGCAAAATTACTCTGGAGATTCAAAGAAACAATGAGTCAATCTTCAGAACATTTTTTCACGGAAGGGCTGTTCGAGTCGTATTCTGAGTATTCCCAAAGTTAATTAGGGGAACCGCTGGAATATTCTGACGATCTATTCGTTGCTTCTCTGCGTATCCAGAGTCAATTCGTTAGGAACACCCCGTGGAACTGAAGAGAATGCGTAATCACGGGATCAAAAATGTCAAATATAGCGTCCGTAGATCCTGAAATACATTTGCTCGGAGTGAATAGAATTCGCTCAAATTCATATAACCGTGAGCCAATCACATTCGTTCAAACTTCACAAGACCACCGATCGTGTTCGGGTCGCAGTCTATTGAGAAAATACTCCCTTCGTCAGTTTCGCACTGACCGATGCTCAGAAAAGCTCGGATTTCAGAGAGATCAGCAAGATCTGGAGTACGTCGATTTTCTACGCTTGCCCGATATTTTGATTTAGAAGAGCCCCATGACATTTGAGGACCAAAGGAATTCGTTTTTGGATTCTGAGATGAAGAAATACGGGAGACAATCACTGCTTGATCATTGTAGCATTCCATCCCCTTGGTTCCACCCAATAGTAGTTCTCTCTCGCAAAAATTGTCTGAATGGGGATTATGCGAAATTTTTGATGAAACTGAGGCGGGAACTTCGGAGCTCTTGCTCCGCCCGAAGACCTCATTTCTCAACATCCAGCAGAAAGATGTCCATGTTTACTCGCAAAATCACATCAAATCTGGTCTCAGGCGAGACAATTCTCGGAGAATTTTATGCTTCGATCCACTCTGATTCGTTCACCGGCCTCAATGGGTGCACTGAACTCGATGGTTCATGTACCGTAATATTGACGGGGATGTACAAACTAAAAAATGAACCCTGAATCATATCGAGTTGAGAGTGAATTTCCGACACTCATATTCAAAAGAGCAAGATCCTGCCCGATCTCATGATTTGGTATAGAGTAACAAATATCAATCTTCGTATTCCATACATAATTCATCGAACGGTGTCATCAGATACGATCTGACACGTACAGATGGAAGACATCTCCCGTGCGTGTGTTGCGACCACCCATCACATATCTTTCTTGGCGCAGTGGCACAATTTCATGGGCTACGATCTTGAACAAAGGTAATGGGCGAGGGTTAGAATCCCAGCACTTCCTGAATTAATTTGACAATGTGGTTTCTTTAAACTTCATATGAATCATCGATCAACAGCAAGATATAATATATACGTCAAAAGTGGAAATATCCTCTCAATTTTTGAAGAGATACTATCCATTTCCAAAAAGTCATTTCGAAAAATCAGGTGATCCATCACCTGACATCGTAGCCGAAATGTCAAGTGATAAACGACCTGAAGAATAAGCCGATCTATTAGGCGAGATTTCAGGTGGTAAATCACCCGATTTTTTTTGGCAGGGTATTACTCACTACTTACATCTTTTTTAGGGTACGAGCATCTGAGGAGAGAAGCAAGGCATTCTAATTGGAACAACTCATTTGTTCTCCTTCTAGCATAGATTGCTTTCGTATAACCATCTGAAAAATCTGGGCATCCCAAACGTTCTGGGAATCCCTTTCCGCTTCAAGATGACACCTCTACTGATGGATGATGGAGTAGTAAATACCTCCACTGCCTAAACCATACTGACATTTGTTCTGTTTGAACTTGAAAGAGATTATTGTGTCGCACGCGAGACATCGAGTAGGAATGCGGCATGACTATTTTTTTGGAAAGTCGCGTGAACATCCGCAAGTCTGTTACACTGCCTATCGATCATCC
This sequence comes from Eretmocerus eremicus, assembly GCA_030522705.1. Classification (NCBI taxonomy): domain Eukaryota; kingdom Metazoa; phylum Arthropoda; class Insecta; order Hymenoptera; family Aphelinidae; genus Eretmocerus; species Eretmocerus eremicus. The sequence goes on from JAPYYZ010001139.1 coordinate 7,145, forward strand.
TAACCATAGACAACAAATCGGGAGATGGATACAAATCTGTATAGCCGTCGTAGTTACTGTATTTGTGCTTTATACAGAGATATTGTGATTTTCGGTATTTTTCAATCGAAGAAGCTATATAGCGCCTCTCTCAAATTTTTGGAGCGAATGGAACTGATTGCATTATATCCGTCGTGAGATTGTCCTCCTACTAAACAATTGGTAGCGAGAAAGAAATATTTTTGAGGGAATGATTCTTCTCTGTTTCACGTGAAAATTCAATTCCTCGCTAATACCTGCACTATTCTTATCCCATGCCTGTTTTTTTTTTTCATGTCTCTCAGTACATCTGACCATATGTATGGAGATTCTTGAAGATATTCGAAGATCAGCATGGTTTATCAATTTTTTCCCAATTTCAAACATCCAATTTTCACGAAAATTGCGATGAGGCTTCGAAATGAAAGAATTGAGTATTTTTGAAACGGATCGTTTTCGGGTGAAACAAGAGAATCAGTCTCTCATCATTCTCTTCCTATGACCATATATCTCAGAGTAGAGCCGATTAAATTCTCAAAATTTTTTCGCTGCCTGATCTCAACTGGATACAGCCTATTATGATGAGAAGATCCATCTCCAGAATCTTAAGATACGCGATTCACTTTGGCTTCTCAAAGGAGGGAAAAGACATGTATTTGCGGATCACTATGAAGGGCCTCACCTGATCATTGGCATGATACGCAAAAATAATGCGAAGATCCAACTTGTCAAAGATAGGAATAAGACTGAAATTGTGCATGTGAATGGATTAAGAATATTTTCCATTGAGAGCAGGGATGACTGATGAAATAACTGAAAAGATCATATTGAGCCTGAGAAAATATCAGGAATGTGGAACTTTTGAGAAGTTTGCTGCTTGCCTTCCGATTTCACCATTATATACTGAGAGACACGATACATCATGCGAATATCTTTTATTGAAAGAGACTCAAGGAACAGTTTTTCACCAATGTAACGTTGGGATAAGTGCCAGTGTTTCTCCCTATTTTGCAACTATCAATTCAGAGTACAACTGGGTCCACTCAATACCCTCTTTCGATATTCTCACACCTGATTGCAAAAACAGTAATAGAACGGAATTGTTAACGCTGAGCGGAGTTGGGTTGTGATAGCTGAATCAGAATTGTCAAGTTACCTCCGACAAGTATCATTTGATCTTACCGATTGCATCACAGAATCAATATGAAAGGGTTATCATACCAGATGTTCATCTAGATATTCAGAGACTCCTGTCACGAGTTACTCAGATGCGACTGTATACAGAACTACAAAATTCCAAATATCAGAATCAACCCTTGAGCTCACGATCCTTGTGGGACTTTAGGAAGCAAACAACTGTCATAACTAGGAATGGAAACGGAAAAAATGCACTTTTGAAGTTAGGTCTAGTATCTCTAACAACTATATCATTGACAATATGTCTGGTGGTCAGCGTAATAACTTCCACATACTGGTGGAGACGATGTATATCAAACTTTCCCAGGAATAGTGCAAGTCAAATAGACCCAATCCATTGCATTACTGAACCTATGGATCGAATCATTTCGTCCGAAAGGATTATCCTCAATGATCCACCAGCTCAAAACATGAATCAAATTAAGTGACGTGATGTCTGTATTAGTACAAGCTCATATAACAGATCAGATAATGATTATCCTCGAAACCTAGTAATTGATAGGAAGGTCGATACAAAACTTAAGAGAATAAACGAAGTTCGTCACGAAGCTGAGCGAATGATCGATAATGATATTGAAGACCTGTTGTTTGAACAGTCTGCCAACGCACTTTAGTATTTTTGGATATAGAATGGAGAATCACTGCGCAGCTGTGGTCCCAACCCTAATCAGCCCATGGATGAGGTGCTTGGGATCACATCTCGTTCGCTACGACTGTGAAGAAGAATCAACGAATTCAACAACCATATGTCTTGTTGAGTCCGACGATTGTGACATAGAACCACCTAAATTGAATACCTTGACTGTGCAAGTGAACGTTCTACAACTGAATGAATTTGGGTCAACCACAGTTCTAGCATGCAGCGTGAGAATCTTCAGACAAGTTACTCATTGTGGCACAATGTCATGGTCATCTAGAATGAAGAAAAAACTGAGAACTGCCCTATTATGAAGTTATGACTGAAGAAGGATGCGAACGTCTCCATCCTTAGCGAATAATCCGAACCGGAAATTCAGAATTGGATAACTTACCAATGAATGCATCCAACAGTCGCCCTATTTTCCTCGCTGGCAACGACTCATCAGATGAGGACTGCGTGGAAGCCGATAACAGTGATCAATATGGAGACTGGGATGAGGCAATTGTGGCAAGGAATGCCGAAAGTCTCCCAGAGGAGTATAAAGCGACCATAGATATTGAAACAAACAAGATTTACATGAAAACTGGAGCCGTTTGCAAATTTTCTGACAATAAATGCTTCGATCAGCTGCAAGGACATGCATTCTGGGACCCGTTCCCATTGAATTCTTATGAATTGAATAGATACCTTTCTATATCATAGATACGTTGATAAAACAATAGAAACCTAAGGAGGGAATGAAGTCACTCACATCTTAGGATCAGAGGATATTATTTTCGCATTGTCAGCTACCTCAAAAATATCAGTTTGTGGATATAGGTTCATGAGGACAGAATATCCAAGACTATTCGTCTTAGAAAAACGAGGAAACCCTGTTGTTCATAAAACTGAAGATGTCGCCTTGAAAAAACATAGATCTGTTCTCATACATGAATTCGAAATTCGTGTATGTGTATTAAAACAGATCCGAAGACAAATATCACGGTTGTACTACGATTTACTACGCCACAAGTGTGAATAAGAGAGGAAAATCCTGAACAACGCTCTAGCCATAGGAACTCAAGCTCCAGATGAATTTGCTCATCGACTCATGGATGCCCCAGGCTACATGCCAGTTTTAGCCGGTGAAGTCGTTCACCTAGTGAAACGCCTATCATCAAGAATTGCCTTTGTACCATGGAAAGGAAGAATACTTCTTGTCACCAAGAACGGAAGTCCTCATCCGTACTGGAACTAAAGTCTCCCGTTATCGTGTTATGCCTTCAATGTACTCCATCAAGAACGCATGGGCACAGCTCTCCCCAGACATATTTTGAGGAAAGGTTCCTGAAACTGTAAGACGACGAAGCACTCTGACATTTAATTATATCAACCCCGCGCAACTAGCCACCAGTGGTTTATACTCCCCTGCTGAGTCAAATAGACTACGATACCGTGTCATGTTCCCGCTCGGAAGAGGTCCAGTGTTGAACTCTGTGGCACTAAAAGTTGCGGGTAGAGAAACTCTCAGAGGTGGACTTTCTTTCATGTGTCTCATGGATACCGATGCCTTGGAACAATTAGCCGCTTCAACTTGGGAAAGAATGTGGATGAGATTCTTGACTTTCCGATACATCAGCGCCGGATATATCGGAATATTCATCTTATTGAGAATAATCGAGCTTCTTGTCAATACTTTCATCCATGGCTACGCGATTTATAGTATACATGGATGGTCAATCCATATCATAGGCGCAATTTGGAATTCCATCACACTTCCTATCGCATCTCGGAAAAGATCATCGCGATGAAGAGATAGATCGGAAGAATAGGAGCAGACATCAAGAATCTCACTCAATTCAGCCAGAGTATACACCAATCACAAATGCCATAAGATGCATTGCCAAATATGACAACCTCGCGCAAGCAGATCTTGGAGGTGAGGAGGACGCGACTTCCAGAACTCGGAAGATAACACAAAACTGAGTACGATTCTGGTGAAGCATGTGATTCCCGTCCCTTACGTAATCTACACGGATCGTAGGTCAATATGAACTTGAAAGGAGAATAATTAGCCCCAAAATCGACGTGACGACTCGTTTCTCTAAAAATGGAGTCAATTTCAAAAGACTCCCTTGGAAGTTCTTGTGATAGCAAAGGTTATTCCGCAGTCTGTACTAGTTCAGTGCAGGATTCGCCCAAGGAGATGAATTTTTCATACCCGAGTCGCACGTCCTCCTCACTTTGGGGGTCGCGCGACGCGACTCGAATCTTGCTTTCCCCTCATATGATTATTTTGAGCGAGTGCTATTGCTGCTGCCATGGGTAATATGGAAAAATCATCACACAGTTTTCACAATGATTGCACGTCATCCACCAGAAGTCACCATTGATACTATTACGTAATGCCACTACATACTCCCCCATGAAAAATCAAACGTTCAATAATCAAGACTCAGCAATCAGAAATCTTCCCATGATGCAGAATGACTATTTTGTAGTCATACACATATACCCGAGGCACATCCTCTGATATAATCATTGGTGCCAGACTAGACCCTAACCGATGTAATGGCTGTACGCTTGCATTGCCCATACTATCCACTGGAATGAATTTCATCCAACTGAGAACGAGGAGCAACATCTATGAATTAACTGGCATAGACATGGCAAGGTTGCGTACTTCACGCTCTTAACATCATGGAGGAAAGAAGGATTATCTTGATTGATGCTCGAGCTCGTATCGTACTCAGACTAGAATGCTCCACATGGAGAATCAAAGCATGTATCAACGAACAAAACAGAGACTTGGGACTAAATGCTCTGTAAACATTTCATTCTTGACTTCCGTGACGGTGAGACCAAAATAATTCACTCTGCCATGGAGATAAATCATGTAAAACTTATGATCGACAACTGAAATCCACTTTATTGAAAGTAGATCAAGGCAAACAAACATCAACAATCGTTATAGGAAGAAAACGAGCTCACAAAACAATGGTTGGAATCTTCCAAGCTCCATGAACGATGAAGGTCAAAATGTAGAGAAGACGCTGATGTCTTTCATGGGAAAGAGACAATGTCAGAATTATGGAGATCATTCCGATAGGTATCGTCCTCTGAAAGCAGAGAATTTCAGGAGTGTCATAGTGAGAATTGGAGAAATATCAACAACGAATACATAGAGACTGCACAATACTGGAAACCAATCGTGTTCCACATTTGACGAGCCATTTCATCCAAGGATTGACAGAGTTGTATGTGGGGGTCTTTTGTATCCAATCAGCAGCACTCATGATCTGTTCACACTTGACCTTGGTGAACAAATTCCCAAATAGCAGCTCATCACTACTTGAAATCCGCTGGCTCAAATGGGGAATGTTGCACAAAGTACCACTCGTCTCCAAAATTATTGGAAACTTAGGAAATAAGGATAACTCATCTGAAGTAACTGCTCGCTAATAGCCCATGCAGAGCGATGTGCCACTGCTCCGCAGGTGAGGACCGTCAACTTTACTCCCTGAAATGGATCTCCGCCCCGAAGATAGGATGGGTCGTGGAGCTGGTCGACCTCGAGGACGCTGTGTCCGTGGCCTGCAAACACCGGCAACCAGTGCGAGGAGACCGCGAAGGCAGCTCTCATCCTCCGCGTAACACAAGCACAAGCGCCCGGCCGGACACTCGCAAGGCAACACTGGACGATCTTAGGAAGAGTTCACGTTCACGTCCGGTCGCCGAAGACGGTCGAAAGTATGAAATGTTCTGGGTTCCGATGCAACACCGAGATCCACATAACGAGACGCGTATGATGCTGCATGACGCCTCGGCGAGACGGACATGACGCTGCCGGGCGTCATAGATGACACATTTGTTAATGATTTTGCAATTGCAGGTACAAATCGGACGAGCCCCTACCAATTCTTCAAACATCTCCCCCGGGTAGCTCATTCCGTCGACTTCATTGCCATCTCTGCTGGTGATAAACTTCAGAATCAAGCTGTGAAAGTCGAATCAAATTCTTTGACAATCGACCACTCCGGTCAATGCGTCGAGGACTAACCTTGACAGACCTCTCAAACCCCCTGAGGAGCCAGATCTGTCGAAGAATGGAATCCAAAAAGTTTTCCACGTGTTCCTCATCTCACCTCCGTATGAAGATCTTCCATCAAAAATCTTTTGATACATCTTTGCAACCGTGCGAGGCCCGGAGGGTACACATGTCGAAGTGGAGTGATCCATTTCGATATGTGTCAAATCCAGCAAATCAGCTGAGAAAATTCGGCAAATTAGTCAATATAATTTGACTCGCAAAGGCCGGTCATATATATTTCATGATTTGAACCTCCTGCGAGTGATGAATAGTTACCCGATCATATCGATCGAGTGTCAAAATTAAACAATCAATTATTAGAGCTCTCCAATCGAAGACCGAATTTGTAGCAAATCTCTCAATCAGATTATTCTGATAAGCCATTTGTCATGGGTTATGTACCGAAATAAGTCAATTGTAGCGTATCAACTCCTTGAATCATTAGACATAAGTATCTTCCTCTGGCCAAGGATGTTCGAATAACTAGTTCCACCTGTATCGACTATATCTCCGACCAAACTGAATGATTGACAATTTTGTATGTCAACTCCTCCGTGTAACCAATTGTCCCATATGCTACCAAACAAATGGATGGACATTACTCTCCTGTTGTTCCTATCCCTTCTTCCATCTCCAAGAAAATCAGATCACATGACAAGCTGAGCGAGGGTCATGAGTCTTTCGGGTTCCAAAATACCTTAATAATTCAGTCCGAAGAATGCTCCATGGGATGAGGATCTGAAAATTATTCCCAGAGACATCATCTAGGGGTTGGTATTCTACGGTGCATTATCTCATTTCCACGTCCAAAGCAACGAGCATCTCTATTTTTGAAACATTGAATAAGTCGAAATAGTCTAGTGGGGCGAAGAATCTTTGGAAGATCCAGTCCAACAGTACTTTGGTGACGACGATGAGCCACGAAGCAAATGTCAACTCCCTTCCTGGGACCAACTTGGTCTCCGATTTGATGAAAATGATCGCAGATATCGACGAGGGATCTGAAAGTATTCATTTCCTCTCCACATCTCGGAATTCTCATGATACTCTCCTTGCTTTTCAGAGGAGATTTGCACCAGCAAGATTTTCCCTGTCGCCCGATTTGAAATATCTCCTACTCACGCAGAACATGAAGAAATTATTCCAATTCTCTTACCTGTCTCAGTACATCATCTATGACCTTCAAACGAGGTGAGTGGACTATGATATATCAGATATCATGAAAGTCTTTGAAACTCATCTGGTATCAAATCCCGAGTCTATCTCTCACTCAAACCGTATACTCCCATGCCTCAACGTTGTGCTGTAATGATCTCCGTCGAACATACTATTTTGTCTAACACAAGCATCGTCAAGCGCCGTTTTCCCTTGACAAATTTGAGCCAAGAATTGCTCCCAATGGCTAGGAATCGATCAAAGAAGAGAAACCCTCGAAATTTGCCAGGTCAGAGTGAACCGAAATAATGTCTCTATAGAAATATTTGGCTTTTTGAAGCTGAGGACGTCCACGCCAAATTTAGGAAGTTTCTGAACGACATTTTTTTTCGCCTCGCAAAGTTTTTTAATCGGTTAGATATATTGGAACATGATTTGAGCAATTTTTATTGGTCCGGAAAAAATTTTTTTGCCTCGGCTAGGCGTAAATAATTGATTTTACTGGAAAACCCAAAAATCAAACTTTGCGTTAATATTTTGCTTATAACTTTATTCCTTCTCAACCGATTTCAATTTTCCAAAAAGCATCTAGAAGAGAATCAAATAACTCATCATTCACGTGGTTTGGAAGAGTTCTTTGAGCCCCCCACATGGTCTCAGAGTCCAAAATACATGGAAATAAAGTTTTGCAAAATAACTTTTTTGACCACCCTTCAAAAAATTGAAAAAAAATTTTTTCTCAATTTGTCAGTTAGTAATCCAACTACAAAAAAATTTTCAGCTATTCTTTGGAGGATCGGAGCTCGTGGCATGCGTTTTAGTACGATTTCAGAGTCAAAAAATGTCTAAAACGCGTTTTTCTCCCTTGAATCTTCCTGAAACAGACATATAACCCACTTTCTTGTGTTTGTTGAGTCATTCTACATTGAAGACTTGTTTTTCAAAAATTTCTTCGAGCTGGAAAAAGCGCTAAATACGCGATTAGATTCTTTAAAAGAACTTTTCAATTCAGAAAATGAGTTCCACTGCGCATGCGCGTGCTTATAGAGCTCCAAAAATGATTTCATCTGATAGCCGAAACATTAACTTTGAAATGAGCCCAACTAAAGTTGATTTGATGCAAAAGGACCGAAGATACAGCCGTTTCGAAATTGAAGAAAATCCAAGGTACCAAAACCGTGAGCCCTGGACAGGCTCGATGATCCTTTCAAGCTTCAAATGCGTGTATCTCCGGTTCTACTCAATCAATTCGAACCCCCAAAGGAGCATTCTGAGGATAATTGCACCAGCTATCGATTGAAACCAGTTTCAATACTGAAAACTTACGCGCATGCGCAGAAAAATCCATTTATAACGAATTATGACTATTGACAACTGTCATTTGATCTCTAAGACGTGACTATCTTGCGCATGCGCGTGAGGTTTTAGTATCCGAACTGGTCTCAATTGATAGCTGGTGCGATTATCTTCGGAATGCTCTTCGAAAGATGCGAATTGATTGAGTAGAACCGGAGATACACGCGTTTAAAGCTTGGAAGGGTCGTCGAGCCCGCCCAGGGCTCACGGTTTTGGTACTTTGGATTTTCTTAAATTTTGAAACGGCTGTATCTCCGGTTCTACCGCATCGAATCAACTTCAGTTCGGCTCATTTGAAAGGTAACTATTTCGGCTATCAGATGAAATCATTTCTGGAGCTCCATAAGCACGCGCATGCGCAGTAGAACTCATTTTCTGAATTGAAAAGTACTTTTGAAAAATCTAATCGCGTAATGCTTTTTTCAGCTCGAAAAAATTTTTAAAAAACATGTTTCCAATGTAGAATGGCTCTCCAAACACATAAAAGTAGGTTATATGTCTGTTTTAGGAAGATTTAAGGGGAAAAAACGCGTTTTAGACATTTTTTGACTTTATAATCGTACTAAAACGCATGCCACGAGCTCCAAACCCCCAAAAAATGGCAGAAAATTCTTTCGTAGTTAGATTACTAACTGACAAATTGAAAAGAATTTTTTCTTTGATTTCTTGAGGGGTGGTCAAAAAAGTTATTTTGCAAAACATTATTTCCATGTATTTTG
>JAPYYZ010001140.1:0-22150 GCA_030522705.1 Eretmocerus eremicus
AACACAAAACTATTCTTCCCTCAGATGAACTCACAAACTTCCTCCTCTGCTCATAAGTTTCAACCATAGACACTGCTTGACATAAACTTTTCAATAGTTTTCAGGATATACCCGTGAACGCAATCAAATCCTTATCGTTGCGTATCAATGATAGAAGTGTTATTCTCTGCCCCTCACACATATACTGTTGCAGCGCTACACCTCTTTCTTTCACAACATCCAATCTTATATTTCCAACTCCACTACTGATTTCCTGTAGCCCTCCTAATGCCTCTGCCCTACACTCAACACAATCAACGTTAACTTCATTCCCATTTTGACCAAAGTCCAGATGATCATCAGTTTCATTGTAATCATGGTCGATATTGACCATTTCACAATCTTCAACATTCTCACCATTGGCACAACACTGACGAAGGGACATACTCTCTCCACCCATCCCAAGATCACCAGTAGTGCTCTGATGAACCTGCTCAACACCACCACTAGTGCTCGGATAAACTTGCCCATGCTGCTCAACCAATTCTTCATCACCTTCATCAACTGTCACCTGGTCCAAATCCTGCATGGTTTTTATCGGTAGTTGGGCTGGGACTGCAGGACAGCTATGGAAGAAGTCAGATTCCATTTATATGAATTTTAGGGAGAATTAGTGCTCATAATATCACATGAGTATTCAGAACAACAGCTTACTTTTGTCTTTGCATTCTTCTTCTCAAAATTAATGGAATGAATTCAGTGACCGGTTGCTCAGGTACTGTATCTGAGCAGTCCAATATTTCTTCAGCTTCACACTCTCCTGACGGCTTGTTATTTCTATTGGCTCTAACTCAGCTGCCCTTCTGATCAACAGCTGTGGAACAGCTGTGCTCTTCAAGAATTTTTTTGCTCGTGAAGGAAAAAATATAGCTGTTATACATCAAAGCAAAGGAGAATGAATCAAAAACTGAATAGGAAAAATCTCATTACATATTTCAACTCATCGACTGCACCGGGTAGCACATTTGAGGAAAGCATGAAAAATCAAATGCCTTTCAGACGTAGAGCTTCGACAATTCAACACTTTACACCTATATGAGCCAGGCGTATTTTTTAAGCCAACAAACAACTCAATTTCTTCGCTACAAGATGTAGTTGCCTATCTGCGAAATGCGACGTCTGCTACCGGGCGATTCAAACTCATCAGCTGGTACGGGTGTGCCAGTCCACCGCGAAATCAGCGAGAGGTGCCGCGGTCGACGCCAACTTCGAATTCATCCCGCTACCCTCCGGACAGGCTTTTTATATGGTGCCGACTCAATTCAGCGCAATGGTGGGCCTGGTCACACCCGGCACAGCAGGGCATGCCGTATGGCGGATTGCCCTTTGGGGCTCAACGTGCTCAAAGGGCTGAGTCCAACCTGCTGCAGCTCCAGTGTGTTTGGTGCACTTAAGGCTCGTTACGTCCTCTTTAACGATGAATCTTCCGCATGCATGAGAAGTGGTTCGTAATAGTTCCGTCCAGCCTTGAGGATTCTAACTTTCTCTCCCACCTTTTCCTTGTTTCCTAGATTGATAAAATGATTTTCATCTTAGGATAACGGGAACTTGATCCGACTTGTTCAAGTGATTTAGTTTCATCAATAAATAGTTCAATTCAGACTTCTGAGCAAATTCTTTCTCTCGAAAAGTTCTTAAAAATACGGAATTCAGATAATCCAATTTTCATTATTGAAATGATTTGGGAACTACTAAAAGGAATTTGCACATTTGATGTTACACCAATCTAGGAATTGATTTCGAAACCTTCCGATAGATCCATCATACCGCAAGTATGCACTATCATTACATATCTCTAGAGAAAACCCTGCTAGGAACCTAATCTCAAAACCTATTTCTGTAAACTACTGACTTTATGACGATATTTCTGGAATGAGCTCGTGAATATTAGTACATTGTGTAACGAGTGAGGAATAGTTGCCTCGCGCGTTGCACACTCTACTTCTTATCACAAGGGGCGAGGAATCTCCCATAGCAACTTTACGATATTCTTCATTGCGCAACGTTGCCAAGGGCTGGCGTGGCGTTATTTCGCAATATGCAACTTTCCGCAAGCCTACACCGTGGCGCTATTGGGCACATTCCGAGCCCGCGTGATAAAAAAATAGTTTAAATCAACTTCGCTATACACAGAACAATCACTTGGTTCTGAAGTGATTCAGCACCCTACTTTCGAGGCACCGGCAGGTATACTAATGAGATGTGTGACTGATTAATGTTTCTAATCAGTTCATTTAACTCTCATGCGGCACATATTTTTCTAAAGCACCAACCATTATGAAAATTGATGTACTAGGATCTTTTGGATCTTTGATCATGAATCGGAGATGATATCAATTCCTCTTCCCCTGGTATTCTGAATTTACATCCAAACTCCGGATAAAGATCAACTGCAGAGCGATGCAGTACCTCTTTGCAACCATTGCTTAAATAGAAACTCCAGTGAAAAGATTCGGAATAGCCTTCAAAGAATTCAAGAATAGAAGAATTTGAGGTGAAATTGGGTGGTTGATCTATTACCCACCATCCCACTCAAGAGCCATTTCATTGGTGAGAAAGGATCCACTTCAAATTATTCTACGCGTGAAATTCCTGTGTATCATGTTTTGCCTCAAGTTCGTGGAAGTTACGTCTCTCTAGTCGCAGTGTTGACTCGCTTTCCACGATTCATGGGGACGTAATGACTTTGTTTCAATCCATTAATGATCTTCATCAAATTTCTCAACGTTATCTTTAGGGGAAAAATTCTTTGAGAAACCATAGGATGACAAGGCAGACTTGACTCAGCAAAGAGTCAAAACCTTCAAAGTCAATTGTGGAAAAATCGACTGATGGAAGTTACAGACAGTCTTGCATTTGGTGGAAGCGTAGTGAGCTACCTTGTTGACCGTCAAAATATCGCCTATTGACTCTGTGTGAATATCGTTTTGTTATATAATAAGACGTGGCATTATAACAATGGAGAAAACGTGAAGGAAACCAACTACGGCACATTCAGATTGGTTGGGTCAAGTTCTTTTTACCCGAGATTTTGAGTGACCTAGCAAAATAACATTGCTTACTGAATAAAGTTGAAAATCGACTTGGAGTGAGGAAGCAAACGCATGAGACATCTTTTATCGGCCCAATTGAATTTGTACATCATGTTTTGATATAACAATGGAAATCTAACATGGAAAAATTGCGTAGCCACGGAAAGCGGGCATTCCAGATCTTGGTATACTGGACACTGGACGGGTACAAGCACCTCATCTACCCGATTTATAGTCAAAGAAGAACATCTGAATAGAAACAATATGTTTCCGATCACGAGATATAATAAATCTTTTTCTCACTCGTTTGTCAGGTAGGGGTGGATCCACTTGTTGGTGACAGCAACATTATCAGAGCAGCGGTGTACTAGCTTGATCACTTTCACATTTCTGTCGAACGCATTTTCATATGTGGATCAGTAGATCGCTGGAACATCGAATCGCGTCTTTCTCGCGATTGATACTGAATAAAACACACATTTTATATCAACAAATATTAGTGTAAAGTACCCGCAGGAAGATTCATAATGTAGTTTAGAGATGAGTAGAGACTCTATCTTTTCATTTCAGGGAATCATCATAGAGATCTTTTGTTTTTGGTCACAAGGAGATTCTTTAATGGAACATTTCCAACCGAGTGAGGGCGCTCTCGCTCGCTCGCTCGCTCGCTCTCTCTCTCTCTCTCTCTCTCTCTCTCTCTCTCTCTCTCTCTCTCCGCGTTCTTTCTTTTCTTTCTCTCTTTCCCTACTAATTACGATACCTCCATGACGAGCCTAAGATAGTCGTCGTCAATATTTTTGTCAGAGATATTAAATAAGTGTGAGCATGGCGTAATAAGGTGGCTTTTCTGCGTAAATTACAGTGAGATTCTTTAGGAGATATAGGAATTACTTACCAAGTAATTAATTCCCTCAAAGATTAATCTCAAACGACAAAGTAGGATAAGATTTGTGCGCATTACAGAGCTGTCAATGACTGGTGGTTGAGGTTACAGATAGAGCAATGGATGGGGTGGAAAGTATATTAGTACGACTAGATAATTTGGACAATTGACTCCTCACTTGCTGAAAAAAGGAATTTACTGGAGTGCTGCGGAACTTGGGAAAAATGAAATTGGTGGAATCAGAGTCATAAGGGAATAAAGGAGCAATAATTGGATCTTCAATTCGAGCCTGATTCAAATTTTGATTGCAGCAACATTGAGTAACATGAATTGTAGAGAGTGTATATATTGTTGCGTGTTTAGAAAGTGTGAAAATGATACAAAGAAGAGCAGGAATTATAGATTCCAACTAACTAACACTTGTTTGGCTCAAGAGTGGATTCAGTTAATGAGCATTGATTCTCATGTTGCCGAGGATAAATACGGCCGCAGATGGAATGTATCTGAATTACATCCCTGCCTACGGCGTATAATTTCATCACTCAACTATCATTCGCCACGACTCAGCATCTATAATTAAGAAAAGTGAATGAGATGAGATTGAGTGCGATGTTTCCATAGTGCTCTTGATCGATCGTCCTCTCAAATTTGTACGGCAAAGATTACCAGATGGTGTCAAACATTAAACCATCTACGATTGGAACCTGCAGAGCTCAATCATGATAGTAAGTTTGCTAAAACCGAATATATACTCTTTTTGCTCTATCGAAGAACAGTGCTTATGATTTAAGACATCTTGTTTCAAATATAGTCGAAATGCTACGTCTTTTCTTAAGTAAAATAGATCCAAGAACATTTGCAATAAATTCACGTAAATATCGTTGGAGATGATTCACATAGAATTTTGATCATTTGATCATTAATGACATTTCATGAATTTTCTTGGCCGACCATAAACTTACCAAGGGGTATTTTTGGATAACTGGATTGACAGGAATCTTTTTGGTGGATTGAGCACTATAATTTAACTTTGGTGTTGATATGGATGATCATACGTGAAATTTTTCTTGAAGGTGATCGTTTCTATTGGCCTCCCAAGTCTGGTGTAGTGGAGGGAAACCCGATCCAACGTGGCCGGCGGCTTTGCCATGTATACATTGCATCATGCGGAGCGAGTCGGGATATTTAAAATTATACGAAAAGTAAGACGTTATGAGCGTCTCCAAGCGTGAAAATTGTGAGTTTGTAGAACGAATCAGGAGTGCGTACAGAGATTGAGTGAGCAAGAGCTCAAGATTCTGTAATAACTGCTTTTACAAGTGCCGCTCGTGGGCCAAACCATGTGCTGCAGCGGTCGACATCGTTTTCCAATGTGTGTTTACATTCCCTCGAGCGGTTCGTCAGATGCATATCAACAAATAATACTGGGAAGCGGGCTACATCGCGCCTTAGGACGACCACAGGAATCAATTCTCTCCTCCTCGACCGCGGGTTTTAGTTTGTTTGTCTGCTAATAAACAAGAGCGCCGAACACAGGTTACCGCGAGGCCTCAGCTTTCTCGAGCTGCTCTGTCGAGAAGAGGGCTTCGTGCACTTGATAAAACTCAATCACCCACTTTGTAACTATTTCGAAAACGATTTCACAGTGCTCGCGACACGATTTTCGGCGTGGTTTTTGTGAAATAAACAGGGAAAGATACCATCCGCTCCTGGCTGCTCGGAGCTGTGGAAAAACCGCCGGTTATGTTGGATTTAGGTAACGTGACACCGAGACTTAGAAGCCCAACACTGGAGATGTTGATGCGTTGGAATCAAGAATCTAAATAAACAATATCAACTCAACATCGTTTTCCACATAGATGGTCATCCTTCTAAGCCACCATCACTGGGCTGCACAGTTTTGAATGTTGTTATAATTTGATTCTTGGCCACTGTGTATCCTAATCACCATGACAAGTAAGAACGGAATCGTATGGCAAACTCATCTCACAGCTATGTATCGAATTGTGATTGGATGTTGTGGGAAAGGTGTACTCTTCTCGCGAGTGATACAACGATTGACCCGTGGACTAACACTCTTTAGATCTGATCAAAGAACTCGCCGTGATTTCCATTCGATGCAAGTATTGATCAAGGAAAAGCCCTCAGTCACATAAAGTAAATAGTTCTGATAATCAAACTTCATTTTCGTAGACAATTCCTCTCAGAGATACGCATCTATTCGAGATAATGCAAGAGTAGGGATCAAAAATTTTTCATGAACACATCTTATTACTTCATAAAGTAAAAATATGGTATATTTATATCTTTATATATAATATATATTACACATTTGATGAAGTGTCATCCATTAAAGCTCTTATTGACGTTCTTAAGGTCAAACAGAAAATTCCTGGTCACTTGCGACATTTATATATGATACAAATAACCATGAACTAATACATCTTTCTCGCGCTTTTGATTTGAGAAAGGATCACAGAGGGTCACATAGAGATTTGATTCTCATTCATATAAAATCTAATGGGAAGGGTTTATAATAAATACTGGCATTTCGAGATGATATAAATAGAGAGAAAGAGAAGTGAAGATAGATAGATCGTAGGCAAGAGTGTATGTGAGAAAGAAAACAAAAAAGATGAGGAATTGGACGAGAAACGAGCGAGTTCAAGCAAGATTCAGAATATTTGTAAGAAATAGAGACTGAAGAAAAGGAACTTGTCGAATTGACAAAATAAAATAAGAACAAAGATATACGAAAAGCATACATGAGATGAAAATTTCGTGGATGCAAGCGAATAGAAGAGAGAATATTGTCATCCAATCAAGATGTTTGGTCTCGTTATAATACTGAGATAGTCATGGAAACAATATTGGGAATCAGATCAATTGGATGTGTAGATCCAGAAACAACATTGCTCGATCATCCCAAGTCAAATGAACCTCTCTTTTACGTTTAGTAACTGTTCGGTCAAATTTTTGTGTCGAGAGTTCTCCGATATCAACAATTCGGAATTCATGGAATTTCATGCAGGTATCCAAACACATCTGTAGCAGCACTGACTAGTATTACAATCATTTCTAAAAGATCTATGAAAAGACGATCTGGTATCGGCAGTGCAAAAACTTTTTCATCCTACTTCGATTTGGAATTTTCCTAATATGTATGCACTGATGGGTTTCGAGGACGAAAAATTCCTGTATATGGAGGTTGAAATGATTTCATCTACAGCTCAAACTATCCTAAGTTGGTCATGGGATAGCAGTCCTCTCTTGTACCTGAAAGGATCATCCGACTTCTTAAAATTTGACCTCGAAATTCACAAAAAGTTCATACAGATTCAGGTCGAGTTTCCTCCAAGATCGGAACTTTAACCAAGACCAAAGTCATAGAGGGTGAATAGATAATTTCGAATCTGTGAA
The DNA here is from genome assembly GCA_030522705.1 of Eretmocerus eremicus. Lineage (NCBI taxonomy): Eukaryota > Metazoa > Arthropoda > Insecta > Hymenoptera > Aphelinidae > Eretmocerus > Eretmocerus eremicus. The sequence goes on from JAPYYZ010001140.1 coordinate 7,375, forward strand.
AACGAATCAGGAGTGAGAGATAATAATTTTAGGAATCATTTGAAAAGACATTCTGCAGCAAATAAGCAGGAGTCCTGATAAATTAACTTAGCATCGATTAAAAAACACTAGAACTAATGCGAGGTTTCAGATGCTCGAGGCACCTCTTGTGTCGGTTGAGATTTGTGCGCACTATATGCCAAATCATGAGCAGATTCTGGAGTCAGGCTTCTAGCCCATCCACCTCCATGTCCACCAGAGCTGCCTCCCCCGTAGCCCGCAAAATCACTGCTACCGCCCGAGTAGCCTCCGTGACTGTCTTCGTGACTCACGGAATGACTGCTGCTGTGATGTGGATGGGGTACCACTTCGTATGTCACATGCTTTTGTTGACCACCCAAGAGCTTCTTCAATCCAATGATTGTAGAGATGACTAGGGCTACTTTTCCAATCAAGAGCGCTTTACCGGCGATAATGGCTATGGCACCGAGTGCCAGTGGAAGAAGTGTAGCTGCTTTCAAGCCAATGGCTGCCATGATTGGCCCCATCATTTTTTGCGCCTTCTCTGTGGAGATAACGAGATAACATTAGTCAATATTGATGGAAATTCTCAGTGATCTCTGAATTTTTAGTTGCCAAAGGCATACACCCATAAACCACCCTTACACACATCCATCCTCACACACACACACACACACACACACACACACACACACACACACACACACACACACACACACACGTGTGAACTTTTGAGATGCCCAAATAAAATTAACGATATTACGATTCATCCATATTGTAATGACCTTCTCACGTGCAATCTCATCGTACAACGAGAAACTCACGAGGAACGAGTATGAAGTAATTGCTCCAGTGGCAGACAGATTATCCAGAAAAGTACAATAGCAAATACAGGGAACCAGCATAGCGGGAGTAACAGATATGGATAATGCTAGGAAGGAGGAGTGGAGCAAAATAGTGTGCGAATTTGTTGTAAGGATGAAACACTAATGATAGTTCGGACGGCGTAAATTTTGATATAAGAAAAAGCTTACAGATTGGTTTAGATTACATCTCAATTTTCCAACACTTCTCCTTAGTTTTCTTCTTTAATAATCATCCGAATCAAATCGTACGATGAATTCTCATTTTCTACTCGACGGGATCTTTCTATCAGTACATTTTTCCTGTTCTAGACCAACTCCAATCCTCCTACGAATTATTTTATCTAACAATGTATCTCCGCGTCCTCGCACATTTTTTTACTGCAATTTGAGTTGCAGTATATGATAATTTTGTATTGCTGCTTGCAATCGATTTGAAAAAGTACTGCTAATCTCAGTATACATATAATAGCGTCCACGTGCCAATACCAATCTCACTTCCTGATTCAAAAATTCCTTGCCTGAGAACCAATGGAGGGTCGTGCGCACTTTCTCCCACTAAAATGAGGGCATTGCTGTTCTACTCTCCGAATACAGATCCCATCCATTGTTTGCGTTATCATCCGGATCAATTGATATTTCTTGTCAGTATGCGTTACTCATGCGTGAATATACTCTGTCACGTATGTCTTGAGCCATCAAGCTGCCATTCATCGAGGTATCAGACGGAGTTCGAATCTTGCATTATTGTGACATTCGCTATATTTGTGATAAATTGCGCACTATTTTGTCGACTGTATTGATCGAAAACCCAATTCAATGCTCTCTCTTATGATCTTTTGTCTACTCCAGGACTACAATTATGAAATATTCGAGATGGATACTGACTACTCCATTATTAGAATATTCCATTACGACAGTCTTTCAATGCTCAAGCAGATTTTTATTCACATGAGATTGTAAATTTGAAGGAATCAACTTTTGAATTTTGAAGACACATCCCAACATGGATTATTGAATCTTTGATCAATTGAGAGTGCCATGCATGAGAAGTTTGCTTCATTTCAGGACATGAAACAAACTAACAGAGAAATCCAACTCTAGAATAAAGATCTCACAAGAACTCAACTAGATGTTTATCTTCGACTCGACTGATGAAACCTGTACCTGTCCGGTTTATTCCTCGAAATTTTATTTCTACCATACTCAAGTAGAATAGGAATGAGATTGGTCATACAAAACCTCGTAGAGGAATTTTGTGCGACGTTGCTGGGAGCAATAACATTTTTGTTTGTGTACCAAGGCGGACGGCCCATTGAACAAAATGTCTATAAAGTATGGTTTTGGAATGTTGTAAGAGAGAACATGTCAAGGTTTTATACCATTCGCAGATCCCTATAACATTCAGATGACTATCCCAACAGTGCTATCGTTTACATGTCCATCATTATAGCCCTACATCAGAAGGCATTTGTGAGGTATGGGGTTCTTGACAGATCTTCTTTCCGTATTTGTATTGAGTCTTATCAGAATTCAGTAGGATTATGTATCCAGTCTAGCGCGGATTCGCAAGAAGACGAGTGAAAAAAGATCGAAGAAAGGATAATGACCAATCAAACTTCATAACAGAAGCTCCGATAGTGTCATGGAGAGGAAACAAATGAGGATCGTAATTAGATCGTGAACGAAATCGTAAACAAGAATCCAATAGAAACATATAAAACGCGATCTCATCCCGATTACGCCTTTCAAATGAGACTTGATATCATCTATAAGAGTATAGTAATGCTCGAGAGAAAGATACAAGTCATTTGAGAGCGATTTTTCATCGACGACATACATGAGTATGACTTTAATGGGCCGGCTGTCATATCCATATTCGAAGTTGCGGTTGCTGGAAGATTTGAAAGCTAGCCAACATTGAACGATTGAACTTTGTGATGCTAATTAAGGTTAAGCTTCTTTTCTCTCTTATTAGAGCGGGGAGAAGAGCATGATTTAAATCAAGTACCTCTGCTCGAGGCAAGAAGATGTCACATTATGGTATGGCGCTAATAACTTTGTCATCGCCAAGGCGCTATTCGTCTCGGTGTCTTCACACGCTCCTCCGCCTGTTCCTACTGACTCTCATTACACTTTAATTGGCTTATTCCGGGTAATTGTCTGACATTCGTCACCGGTACTCGTTGGCCCGATTCTGTGCCCGAGCGCGGTATTCACATATTCGGATCTCTCTCCCAGGAAAGGTACAAGATTGGGATCAAGAGATTGGTAAAGAGATGAGAGTCGATTCATGCAAGTATGTGCGTTCTCACGTGAGCCCCAAACAGAAAGTGTGCCACAAATTCCGTATCACTATGTGCCTCGCTCGGTCCCCGATTCAAATCAAATTTCATTTGATCTAACTGAATCTCTCTCTGCTGTCTCTCTCTCTCATTAGACTTTCAAATCCTCAACTTGACGTGAAAAATTCCTACCAGTCAGGCCCTTCAAAGGCAGTCAGATCTCGAGCACCGAAGAATTAATTTAGAAATATCTAATTTGTTAGTAGTGTAACGGTATGATTTCAATTGATAATCGCATTTAAATAGTGACTCGATTTAAGGAAGTATAAACTCGAGACCGAAAACCTCATTATAGTGCACCAATGGTCATTTAGAGATGTGCATCAATGAAATCGTTCTGGTTTGTGTGATCATTAAGAAGTCTGTTGCTGGAATAATTCCACATGAAAATTAATTTCTGGAGTTGACAAAACTGATGCACCACCTCTCAAGCTATGCTTCCTCGAGTTAGATGAATCCCGGTTAGTACTTTCAAAATACATTATTATCTCTCTAGTCCCTAAAAAGCGTTGTGATAAAAATCATTTGGATTGATATATTTCGAATCGTTCTTCAAAGCTAGGAGTAATGAATGTTCTGAATCAGGATGATGTAACATGATAATCCAATGTAAGTCATCCCGAATTATTACATACAATTCTCGTGCGAATTGGCACGAGATATGAAGCAGAAGTGGTGTTCATGTACATCACAACCTCCATCAATCCAGTGAAGAGAGAATTATTTAGCATGACCATCGTGGTCTCAATATTCGAGCGGATATTGTATTTTTTGTGCTGGAATTCTACTTCGCGAATTTAGAAAGTCGTCTCAATCTGTTTGTAATTTGAATAGATCTAACCAAATGTACGTGTCAGAGTCATATCTCATCTTTCACCCTCTCCCCATTTCACCGTCACTCTCTCTCGGTCTCTATCTTTTTTGCGCGTCAATTTTCTCCTCTGCTCGTTTGAGCGGCATTTCTATCGTCCCATAAGCTTGCAATTCATTTCCCAAGCTCCTATACGCGTATACCCAAGTTCACGGTGAAGGTAAGCCAAGGAGAGTCGAGAACCAGTTCTTCAGTGGGTCAACCTCCGAGTATCCCACAACAAAGAGGCAAGGTTCCCAACCAAACTATAGAAGAAGATGTGTCAGCGCATTGCAGATAGCGAGTGAGGGAGAGAGAGGAGAGAGAATGGAAAAGTGGAGGGAGAGTGTGTGCGAGAGGTGCATGGGTTGTATGTATTTACGACAGGAGAAAAGAGAAGCAAGACCGTAAGAAGACCGCACCTCTGCAACGACGATGGCACATACGTATGGCAAGCCCGCGCGTTTTAGATGAATACCACGTGTGCAAGCTCGCGTACCGAACATTTCATTGCTGATGCGTTTATATCCAGATAAGTAATTACGCTCGACTTGGCTGCGTACTCATGCGCCAAGGAATTTCTTTTGCCTACGCCGCAAATCAGGTCGACCGCGCGTTTACGAGGCACCGGATTTTCATTATTCTTATCATTATCTGCATCGTTATTAATACGCGGACATGTTACTTATATTTCCATACTGGTGTCTAGACTTTCACCCGGGTACGCGCTCAAGTTTTATTGGCAGTTGAATTAATTTTAAGTTAACGGTGAGGCACACTTATGAATGAATTGGAAAACTTGCAAACGGTGATTTGGAGTCTCGCTAACATCTAGGTCAACATTTCCCAGTGGGATATCTACCACCTGCTTTCAAAAACGACGATTCATCGTTTGAAATTGTGAATGAAGCATGACGTGAAGCCTCAAATGGCACCAACGGACCATGGCAGAATTGCAAGACAAGTCGCGAGTATACTCAAAGTGAAGGGGATAAGTGCGTGTGTAGACTGACTGCTAAGGTTTTAATTGTCTCTCTTCTCTCCTTGCTAAAGGTTCCTCTCTAAAGTCAATTCAGGAGTCTGATGTTGCCGAGAATCTCTAGCCGATTGAGAATTAATTCCAGTAATCTCAGTTTGCTTCTTTTCACGCAGAACTTTCAGTTCATCTGTTATCTCATTGTTTGTGAGCATGGACTATCATAAGAACACACATACTTTTGCAAATCAACGATCGTTGATCAAACATTCATCCCCATCACGATTCGAAGATTCGCAAAAACTACTCACTTTTCTTTCCTCTCCCTTCCTCGAAACTTTCCTTTACTTCGTTGAGGCTTCGACCAGCGGACTCAATTGCTCCTAGTATATCAGTCCCTTTGAGGTCCACTTTTATTGTGTGAGTGCTTAAGAACCTGCTTATGCGATCAGAGAGTAGCGACTCAAAGTCACTCGATTCAATTGCCCTATAAATGAAATAGAATTATACAGTTTATAACAAATCGTTTTTTTGAAAATTCACTTCATCCTCACATTATACCAATTAATCAGCATTCTTTGGGTCAAAGTTTTCAAAATCGGAATAAATATCATAACGTCGCCTGAGCTGGTGAATCAGGAAATAGTAGAGAGATGAGCACGTGAATCATAGATTCTTACAGAACTCCGAAAACTATCTTGTTCAAGTAATTTATCAAGGTACTCAATGACTTTTTGATCCCATGTTCCCCGTATTCTGAAATGCAGCTATTGGAATTGACATTACAGGTATATTGGTAACGTTGATCTTCATGGCTGTGTCCTAGAATGAACTGTCAATGGGTCCAAGTCCATATAGGATATCCTCACTCACAAAAACTAGATAGTTTTTTGACCTTATTGAGAACCCACAACCCACATACGTATCAGCCTACTTATAAGTGTACATGAAAATTTGGGTGCGACGCAATAATTAGTCAAACATGAGAAAATGATGCACCTTTGAATCATAATTATCATCTTGTTTGAACGACCTCTGATTAGTGAAAATGAAAGATCAGAATAAGCTTCATCAGCTTTGAAAGGGAGACACCTTGGCTCTCGTGGCATCTAGTCATCGAAACATTTCATTAAGAGAATTGATATGTATATTACCTCAGGGAAGAATCGAAGCTTTTCGTTCGTGCACCAGAAAATTACATGAGAGTGATTGACATAGAGAACCTCAATGGCTTGGGAAATATTATCCACAAAAGGAAATATTGGGATTTCGCTTGTAAAAAGTTTCATAGGCCAACTTTTTATCAAAATTTGCGGAAATAACTACTACAATATTCGTCTATGAGCAGGTTCAGACATTCTGATTGATCAAATGAGGTTAACTGATGGATAGGACACATTTCATTAAATTTCTCCCACAAAAACTGTGAAATTCCGCAATGGACACTCTGCCTTCTCCGATTCAGAGTCTTAACATCCCCAATCGGAATTTTTGGCGAATCCACTCACCTAGGAGCACCCTCTTCCATGTTGGATGTCTTAACAACAGTGATGCCTCCGCCGAGATTGATATTCTCCTTTTCGGCCAATATCTTATCAGCGACGGCAAAGAATTTTGATTTGATACAGGGGAGAGATTCTTTCTTGATGCAATCCGTAAGGATATAAGAAACGAAATCGTTCTCGTGTGTCGTCTTATCGCTGGCCGGCAGAGCGAGCGTGACCGTGGCCATCGCCGCCAAAAGGGCGATCACTCCTCTGTACTTCATCATGTTCCTAAGAAATATACAGAAATGTATTGAGTATCGAGGTTCGGCAGTCGGTTCCGTTGCGCCGCGCCGCTAGATTGGATCCATCGAATCGACGCGGCTGGATCACGAGAACAACGGGCCTCGGGGACCAAATCAGGGACGCAGTTCGTAGTTACCTAGTATTCACAAAAGCCGATCGCAATCTCGATTGCTGCTCTGGTTCTGTGAAGTACGGTCTGCAGCCGTACAACGGGAACCACGTGCTCTTTCACTCTCCGCGGTGGAGCTCCTCTGTACCGTGTCCTGCGCCGTATGTCGCAACTAAAAGAGGCTCACTTTGCTTTTATACCGAGTGAGCCGTGTAAAAGGGGTATTTCGCCGTCGCCGGGGCGAACTACTCTCTTTCCTCTCGGCACTCGTGCCCCACCACCTGCAACTGCTACTTGCCCATGTGCATCAACGCCTAGCATGATCCCTTCCTATGCATTTGATCCTAGCCGAGACCGAATCAAACTCTGCGCTGCTCGCTCCTCGTTACAGCTGATGGAGGGACGCAGGACCCTCCCCGGGCAAGCGAGGCAGCATCAATCATCATGGATCGCTCATCGAGGTATTCCATCAGAGATCTCAGAGCTCATTACAGGGCTCGAGTTTTTTTTCTTCGTCTCATTTAGTCCGGTGCTTTTCACTACTAAGAGCTCGTGAATCACGGGATAGAATCTCGGCTGATTGCAGTATCCATCTCTCGCACTCATAGTTCGGCCTACTCCGAGATGAAAAGAGTTGGATCATGGAATTTTTTGACTAGATCGAGCTGTTCTTTCGAAAGATTTAATTGAGTCACAGAAAATGACTGCTCCGTTTACGAGGAACGATCGAAATCAGCTATTATGTACCCAGGAAATGACTTGTATCGAGTGTTTGAATGATAATTCCAATGAATGATTATCGGTATTAACATAGGAAGAATCCCTTTGAGAGTTACTTGAGTGGTTTCGTCTTCGGATATTAAAATAGCTCTGATCCCTTGGTTGTACTGGCCATTTTTCATCGTTTTTAGAATTATTCAAAAAGAAGACCAATTGGGTTAGGTGGTATCAGAATTATAGCTCACAATGAATGATAGCCCAAACTATGCGTGGATCGAACATGTAGTCGAAATCCAAACATTCAAGAAACGAGCTACGATACTTATCAATCCATACCAATGTCTCGAGGGGGCATTATAAAAGAAAAAAAAACGTGATCCTGCCATTTGAATATAGTTTGGATTCCCAAAGGTTCAAGGCTAGATCTAACGATTTGCTATCGAATTAGATACTGCTACAAAAAGTGGTTGGGCATCCTTGAGAAACTGCTAGTGCCAAGTTCAGTATGAGAATAATGGCTTGTTTTCGTCCAATATTTCGTAAAATATGCTCGAAAAATTGGAAGGACTCTCGAAAAAATGCAAGAAAGTGGGTAGAACTCTCTGTGCGGATAGGTCTGTGGGTTCCGGTAAGTGGGACTCTCGCTTTATAAAAATCTCCATTGAAGTTTCTTATATTTACAATGATGATGATACATTATGCATCGCAACTCATAACGATGCAGTTAGCCATAATCTGTCGATTTCACTTACGGAATTGTTCAAAAGGAAACTCGCGATCAAGAGGATACGCCTAGAGACATGGGAAGAATCATCCAAGATAATATATGGAAAAGTCTCAACAGCTAACAGTTATTCCTGAGTGAGTATCCAAGGAGAGTTTCCAATTCCTGCAGATGACTGAGCTTTTTGACGACTCATTTACTCGTGTGGCCCAGAATCCGCATTGTAACAAGATATTATCGCCATATTTCCCAGCCATACAAGACAGCTGCGAATTTCTTTGAATCATAATGCACTGGGAGTCACATTTAGGATTCGCTATCCAAGATAATAATCGAAATTACTGTAGAAGAATATTCTGATATGAATTTTACCATCTCGAGTATCTACTTAGGTTACTCGAAAATTCTTCAACAAGAACGATTGACCATGAAGAGGTTTCGACCGACACGTGATCGAAACTGAACCATTTTCACTTTTATCATTCGACTCTGACGCATTGTTTGGTAATATGATCTATATTGAATGGAAATCTGAAGATTACATCCATACTCTTTGAGAGAGAAGTTTCACTTTGCTTTCGTCTGTCGAGAATAATGCGTAATAATATACACTTTACTTCGGTCCTGCGTGCGTTTATCCCTTGGTTTATCCATTATGGACGCTAGCACAAAAAAGCCAAAAACACAAGTCAAAGATTAACAGCACCAGTGTATCGCTTTGATCAGCGCCGCACTCAGAGAGATGAGTATATAAGTATGTCGTCAACGTTGTGAGTAATGCATGATGATTACCTCCAAAATCCAACATGATGAAATCTTCCCCTAACTTAATGAAGAGACCTTCATAATTCATGGAATTGCTTCGCATTCAATTAAAGACTGTTTTCGTCCGTTTGAATGGGTTTTTATCCGCTCTCGGACATTAAATGTACTCTTCGAGTCAATTTCTTGGAGATCAGAGCTCAATGACTTTCAATTTTATCAAAAAGCGGTTAAACTGGCTTTAATACACACAATTTTGATCTACTGCAAGCTCTGCTATAGACTCAACATCTTGAACTCTTCACACAATCGCAAGGAAAATATATGTTGATATCAGTTCATCACTCGAATTTTCGTATAGAATAAGACTCTCCATAAGTTCACATGCAAATGAAAGGTCATGGTACGAACAGAGTTTCTTGGATAGTGACTAAGCTTTAATTCTCTACAAGGAAAATCATGATCATAGTGTCATGAACTAACGAGTCTATATTTTTGTAAAGCTTTACTTGGATTTGTGTATTAGTATATTTCAATCGCTTCAACTTTGGAGAGAGGATGCTACGTAAGTATCTGTACAACAAATTTTTTTTGAGAGTCTACAATAATCCCGAAAAAATAGACTAGGTGTATCCGTGTTTGTGGAGAAAACGAAGCAAAGCGTATAGTAGTCGCATTGGTTCTCGCATTTTTTCAATCTGCTTCTCTGCACTGTTACAGAGAACGTGCTTTCGTTTGCCATCGAGCAACATTCAATGAATGAGAAGTGACATCGAAAGAATAAACAATAATTGAAAAATTTGGATGAAGAATTGATGTATGTCCGATCGTAGAGATTTTGGGTGAAATGATCATACATGGGTATCTCAAATAAAATTGGGTAAAATGATCTCTCATGATCATTTTACCCAAAATAATTGAAAAACTGGTCAGTCCCAGTTTTCAAAAGCAACATCCCTTGTTTCTTTTGTTGCGGTCACATGTGATCTATTATTATCGGTGATGGAGTATACAAGTACAATAATAGTGCATTGTGTGAGGAGAGAGGAATAGTTGCCGACTGCGCACGAGGCGAGAGCGCCATGCGAAGCCCGAGTGCCCAATCGGCAACTTAACCTTACGCGTTGCACACTATACTTCTCACTAATCTAACCTCAAAATCGGATATTTCTCCCCTCTTTGCGGCTCTCATGGCGAAAAATATCACATCACTCCCGGCGGAAGAGCTCGCCCGGGCCCTTAGGACATGTCTCCTTCGCTGCGCTCGGTCGACAACACGTCCCAGGATCCGAACTCGCCTTCCGCCTTCAGTGATGTAATCTACTATTTCATCACAAGGGCGAGGAATCTCCCATAGCAACGTCACGATATTCTTCATTGCACCACGTTGTCAAGAGCTGGTGTGGCGTTATTTTTAATAACGTCACCTCAGTCGGTAATGATTCGCAATATGCAACTTTTCGCATGCCTACGCCGTGGCGGTATCGGGCACATTCTGAGCTCGCGTGATGAGAAATATTGTTCCAAGCACCTCTGAATAGGGTTGGCACTTTGGCGGATCCGGATCCTCCCGAATTTTTGAAAAATGAGACGGATTCAAGAAACATCTGGTTTGTGGAAGTGGAAGTCCCAGTCTTACCTCTGAGGTATCATTTTTCATATAAACTGCGAAAGCATGCCTTTTATTATTTTGACACCCAAAACCACTACCCAGAACAAAGAATGAAATCTACATTCGTAGTTAGATTCAGAGCCAGTCCAAAAATACCTTAGTTTGAGATATGTACTGTGTTGATATCAAGTTTTGGATTCGTTAAGAACTGCGAATAACAAGTTTCAAGGAATATCTTAAGAGGGATACTTCGTTGCGGATCTTCGCCATATTCGTCAAATATATACCTAATCCAAGACAGATCCGGAATTTAGCTAGTGAGTCAACTGAATGTATTGACGAAGAGCCAAGCTCTGCGTCTTCTGCACAATCTGATCGTAGACTGACTTGAAGTTACCTGTCGGTATCAAAGCAAGATACACAGCCAAACGAGCAAACATTGGCGAAAGTGAGCACAAGAAGACGTTGATAGTGGCAATGAGCTACACCTTGACACGTCATATTGATAACTCAACTTTGAGTCGGTAAATCAATAACAAACTCGAGAAATGCACCCTTGGATATGTGAAAAGTACATGTGTTGAATTTGGCGAGGATTGGCGCGGTAGTTTTTCCCAAAAGATGCGCGAAAAAGCTCGCTCGAGCGACGGAAGGAAGGGGTTTTGCCCCAAAAAACTGTAAGAATTCTGAAATATATGTCGACTCATGAGAATCATGATCCCACAAAAATCATCTCGATAACTAATACTAATTGCTTGCTGGAGCTGCAGAATATGTAATTTTTTTGAGCTCCTAGTTTTTTTTATTACGGTCTTATTTTCAATGACCGTTTTCTGGTTAGCCAGGGAAAATTGTTTCAGTGCACCCCGAAAAGCGTCTCTAAAAGGAACAATTTATGTCCCAATAATGGAAATGATAGATTTGATTCACATTACGGTGTCCTTTATTCTTCAACCTTCTTCAATCCTCGCTCCTCTCTCCCCGAAAAAAAACACTATAAAAATATTCTTCGAAACTTCACAAGATGATTGGATAGTGACCCAACAAGCGATTTCTCATGGATTTTGGATGAGATTTCACATCTTGAACTTACTTCTTGTCAATGTGATGGAACGTGTCGCCGACTCATATCAGCAAATTCACTTTCTATCGGTGAATCTGTTCTTCTCAAGCTTTTTCTTCTGTTTCCAAATACTCAGCAATCAATCACCTTTCCAGGACCCTCTCAGAATACTTTACTCTACACAAAACTCACAATTACAGTTGAGGCCAGAGACCAATGAAAAATCAACTTTTCATACGCATATCGCGCTGACGATCTGCTGCGATGACTACGACTGGCGCGAAGCTCGAAACTCTGGAACATCGGCCAATGAATGACAAGTGTATGGTTTGGTTCACGGGGAGATGGTCAGTCGAGTGCTTCGTTGATCGGCTGCGAAGACTGCGACCAATGTGACGCTCGAAGAACTGCAACGATGATCAAGCATGCGCATGATCTGAACCGCAGGTTAGCGGGCGGTCGGGTGCCCTGTCAATCTACCGTGACAACCAGGACCGACGTAAAGCTCAAGGAGCTGTAACGATGAGTAACGAGCGAGAAGCGCATGACCTGGTACGTAGATTGGCGAATGGGTGGTTGCGCTGACGATCTGCTCTGCTGACGATCTGCTGCGCTGACGATCTGCTGTGCTGACGATCTGCTGTGCTGACTGTATCTAGCATGAAGCTCGAAGAGCTGTTAAGACGACCGATCGGTGACAAGGGCATTGGCCTAAACCGTTGGTTGGCGGGCGTCTAGATATGCTGACAATCTGCTGCGACTACTAAAGGTCGACGTGAAGCTCGACGAGGTATTAATCACGGGGCATTCTACCCATTTAGGATTGTTGATTGTTACGAATTGGAGTTCATTGATTCTGTCCTTCTTAGGCCCACGGATTGAATATGTGAAGGTTGAAGCAATGAGCCAAAGATGGGAAATCCAGTATATTGGATGTAGTGGAGATTTATTCAAGGTAAGTTATCAAATCCGAGAGAGAAACTAATACTATGTCATGAAATTAACGATTCAATGACCGAGGACGAGATCGGTAATACCTGAAGTAGCTCGTCTGCATATGCTGCTAGACACAATGTCTTCTGTGTGAGGGTCCGAGTTTGACTCGGACTCCAAGAGCCTTGAGCGCTCTATTCGGTTTCACCCTGTGGTCAAGATTGCGCGTGTTCAGATACAGTTTCAAAAAAACATGGCATCTAAGATGTTACTCAATAGCGTTCGGTTATATAGGGTCTGTCTCAATTCTTCTCAATTATAACACTTGGAGGGCACTTGATAGACCAGAATACACCACAAGGCATCTCAAAATTGAGAAGGTACCGGTAAATATACGGAATCGGTTAGCAAGCACGTGTTTGGACGAGTTTGAGCCGTTATCCCTATGCTCTCAATGCGTTCCAGTACCGTCCTCGACGCCATGTTTTGTTCAAGCTGCACCTGAACTCGCGCAACCCTGTTTACAAGAGGGAGGGGACGACGACTGATTAATACCACTCGCCAGATCGGTATTCTGCTTTGTGAATACGGAGGGATGGGGGCTAGCGCCTCTGTGCTTGCGCCACGACTGATGGACATCGCTATCTTTATTATTTATTCAGCTCAAGGCTTGTGGGGCAGTTCCACCTACGTTGCATTCCGCAACTCGGAGGCGACTTCAGTAATTGTTTCGATACATCTTATGATACTGATCTGGGTAATAACCACCAAGTATTGTCGGGAGCGAATTCTCAGATTCATGACATCAGAGAGGCGAGCTCACCGTCTTCCCTCCTATGGGACCTCTACTCTTCAGCTTGTATGTCAATGCTTTTCCTGGCATGCTGTATGGTAAGTCGGCAAACTATCTGTTCTGTACGGATGGCCTCCAGATCTACCTTCCTGTAGAGAAGAAACAGGAGGGCAAATTCTGAGGGCTGTTGAGGGCAGCATGGCTGGTTGCTGACTGGACCGAGTCCTCCGGTCTGCGCTTCAACGCCGGCGAGACCAAAGCGATAATCTTCGGTTCTATAAACAATGTGAAGGATATCCAAAAAATGAATTTGTCAGGTATTGAGGTGGAGGACGAGGGTCTCTAGCCTGAAGAGATGAAGGTCTCAAGAATGAGGCTGAATACTGGACTAAGATCCCATTCTTGGGACTATCTCTCTCACCAGATTGGACTTACCATCGTTGTATCGCCTCAAAAAAGCAGTTCGTCAATTTCTGGTCAAGCAACCTCCGACGAGGATGGAGAGTTCGCAGCTCTTCTATTCTCATACATTCTCTTCTTTTCCTTTTTTCCAATTGATGTAATCAGTTTGATGATATAAGCCACAAAGCCTGAATGTTGACTCGTCAACGTATGACCCTAGTAATGACTGTGATAAGGTTGAGAATCCCGCAATTATTGAATATATTCGTTTTACTGATATCGAATTAATCTAGTCACCCTACACGGTGGTCGAGAAGGGTCAATGAGTTGCCTAAAGATGTCAAAAAAACGGATCGTGACGTCGCTTTCTACTACTTTCTGCGAGAAAACCCCCGCTAGACTCAAAATCGCATCTACTAATCCGTTGAAATGACGATAAGATCAAGATATTCCCATGTTATAAAACATAGAGAACTTTCATTGGACCCGATTCTTTCAAGCCCCGTTACACTCATAGCTTCTGTTGGCACGAGCATTTTCAAACGCAACCTAATCAGTTACATAACTTATCCCAAAACCTTGTGATTGAGCGGAGAATCATTCAAGCGTAAAGTGAATGTATGCTGAAGTATATTCATGAATTCCATTTCAACGTATCGTTTTTTGATCTTTTCATAAGAAATGTATTAGATTGCCTCAAAATGGTCACTTTTGTAGCTACTGTCCTTCTGCAATTTACAAGGGGAGACCACACCCTTCGGGTCACCAAATCTGACCAAAATCTTTTTACAGACTCGTACCACCTAGTATATGAAGAATCTAGAGTATCTCTGT
>JAPYYZ010001141.1:0-16288 GCA_030522705.1 Eretmocerus eremicus
TCGGCTTGCGCGACGTTTGTGCGCCCCTGCTGAATTTACGCGTCGACGCACTCCCCGCCGAGCTTGTTGTGAGCGCGTGCACTTGCACAGCTTGCGCAGGGCATTGAACTGTTTTGGGCGAGGCCAAGGAAAGAAGTGGGGGCGGATCGCTCGGATCGCTCAGATTGCTCCGATTCCGAATGCTCGTTCGGTTTGGGCAAGTCAGGTTAGTCAGAGCAATCAGAGCGCTCAGATTTCCAAAATCGCAAAAACCTAGTATTGGGAATTCTCCTGTGCTCCGGGTTGCGTGAATTCAAGCACTGCTCTAAGAAAACATGGTTTCTCCGATGCTATCTATGTGCTTCTTATGTGCAGAAAGAGTACATTTTTTTTGTGGTAATAGTTGTGCGAATAACCGCGTAGTAGTCCGAGAACCAGACATTTCTTTCCATTATGTCTGATTCAAGAGCTGTTTTAGCTAACAAGTGGGATATTTCATTGCCTAGAATATTTTTCTGACTGCGAACCCAATATAAGCTTATATCTCAAAACTTGCGAGTCGCATATTGTGGAGCAAGCTTCTGATACCTACACGAGATCGTGATGTGCGATGTAAATTTTGAATGGCTTTTAGGGCTCCGAGCATGGCGGTTGCTTCGCAACTAAAATTTGAGTTTTGTTCGTGTAATCTAACTCTCCCGTAACCCTCATCATGTTGCATTTATAAACCCGCGCCAATCATCGAAGTTAAACAACGTTGCGGGCGCGGTCAGCCTCTCTTCTCCTTTTACTTTCTGGCCATATCTTCTTGCGATTGAGCGGGTATGACTTGAGCTATTACACAATTCGGCGTTGGATTGAGGCAAATTTGTGCCCGGTAAGGAGGATATTTTATTTTATCCTCTGAAATAATCGGTTATGGCGCCAGCGCCTCAACAGAAAATATGTGAGCGTGTTTCAAAACTTATAGTTGGCTGATGGTAGTCTTCAGGTTGTATTCTATACAATACACATACCATGGCAACTCATACTGTGTCGTAGCCACGCATCCGCCGCATAAAAAACCGTTCCCAGATTCCTCGAAACCCTTAGCGATTTGGATCAAAATAGAAATTAACGAATGCTTCAAATACTCGAATCTACGTTCGTCTACTCCTTTTTTGGTCCAATTCGCTAGGATATTCGAGGAATCTTGGAACGTCTTGAGTACGTGTAAACATTGCGCAATAGTGTACATGTATATTATGTTTCCCAGGCGGTCCTAGATTTCTCGAATATTCTAGCGATTTCAGCCAAAAGAGGAGTAGACGACTCTAGATTCGAGTATATAGAACATTCGTCTATTTTTCAAATCGCTAAGAGATTCGAGGAATCTACACATGGCCTTAAGTAGTTCATGTGATCACGGCAGCGAAGACAGGTGCAACGGGGTCGAGGTTCAAAAACTCGTCCATCGCCATTTTGGAATCTTTGTAATGAGTTTGAATTTAGGCTCGGTTCATATTTTTTTCTGAATTTTTTCCCAATGATAGTTACACTTTTCCAGTAAACTATTTAGCTGTCATACTGTTTCTTATTGATTAATTTTTTATCTGTCCTGGATTGCGAAAGACTCGATGATCGAGTGAAAATTCATGTCAGTTCATTGTCCAATGTCACTTCAATTATGTGTAAATTATTCTACATGAAGGATAAAAATTGGGCTGAAGTATCAGCAAAAGGTGAGTCTTGTTTCTCCCATACAGCCTTGCACAGAGTTTGGCAATGAAATAGCTCGTGACGCCGATTTCATAACTCCGTCGAGAATCAGAGGTATTCAGCATTTGGAGCAACTGGTGTGAAAAAAAATTTGGTCGTAAGGGAGGAGCGATCATAATTGGATCCATATCTTAAACAGGAGTCTCTTCCACGCCCATGAGCTTCTACATTCAAGCAGTGATTTTTTTCTGCTTTGCTCTAACCCCAGTCTTCTATCCTACGTGTATGTTTCAGGCTATCCACGCTCCTTTTCATCGCCTTTCTAGCACCTAATTTAATACTGCTCCACCTTCTCACCCGAGCCAAGATTGAAATTCGCTACTGTTAAATTACATGCATCTGAGCCCCATCTGAACTGTCTCCTTTTTTTTTAGCTCGCCCAAGTCCTCATAGAGAGTATTATACGGTTGACAGTGTACTTAATTACTGCGCCGGTGAAAACTCGTGTACTTCCACACTCGTGGACCGATGTCCATCACATCTTTCATGTACAGTGAATCCATGTGGAATCGGGATATCGCACTGTACCTCCGTATTGGACACCGAGGTCTACGAGCAAAATGTGCCTAGAGCGATCCGAAAATTTTCTCGCGATATAGACAAGCCGTTCATATGCCATTGCATAAACTATTTAGCCACCCGTTTTATGAAATAGTATAACCATGTGGATTTAATAATCGAAACCAAAAGATGTCATGTACAATGCCATTCTCGTAGATTTAATTTTGCTTTTGTACGACGAAATTCCTAGCCATCGTGTGAGAATTTTCCATTTCAACTTCTGCATTCTGAGTGCAACCTTACAAGGAAATCCAAATTATGTGGATTCTTATTCTGAAGATGACCAGGGTATGAAAATGATTATTGGAGCATCCAGCAGTTGCATTTCTATTGCTCTCTCAAAGAGAGGGAAAAACTTCAAGAGGAAGCTTCGCATTCACTGACGTAAAAATCTCATTTTTCCATTCTTTTTCATTTTCCCAACCTCGCGTGTCTCTTAACGCATATAACAAATGCGATTTCTTTCATATACTCAACGAGATCTCTTGACAGGTTTTCCTTCATTCCCAGCTAAATTCCTTCACAAATGTTTCGATATTATTTCATGATATGGTCACCCAACGCTATCGCATCCGTAGTTGTTCCTTCTCATTTCTCAAAAGCATAGCTATCCTTATTATGACTGCGCATTTTCTCCAGTCTTGTTTGCTGTCCTCTTATAATTGAACCCCAAAAAAGTTTCAAAATATACTTCAACGTGCAGGGCGTAGCTTTTCAATGGCTTTCCAGATGCCTCCGCGAGAATCGAGTCATCTGCGAAGTCATGTGTTCAAGTTAAAAGACAACAATCTTAGGTTTGATATTTTTGATTGTCTGGGTCACTATCAACTCAGAATTAATAAAGAAAAAAAAACTATCAACTCAGAAAAGGTGTTCTTTTACAATCATTAGCTATGATAAAAATTGCAATTATAAAAAACTCAAAATACTACGGATACGACAGTACAATTGCTGAGCGACTACTGTCCTTATTGTAGTTTCAAGGGGATCTGTCGAATAATGAATAATTTATGAGGCCAACTAAATTGTAATTGTGTATAGCATGCAGGAGGATTGAGTCTTTCAAGATATGCGGGTATTAGCATAAATGAATACCACTATTCTTTCGATTGCTCGAGATGATGCTCAAAACATCTTTCCATTTGATGACAATACTACACAAGAGTGATCGCATCTGTACAAGTGAGCAGGCTAACGAGCTTGAGTACGTCGGGCTGTAAAATGACACTCCAGTAGAATATCGGACCTTTCCGTATTTGTAAGATTTGATTGAGGCTGATAACTTGATTGTCTCCACTTCGGAAATCGCCGGGGCTGCCTGAGAGCTCTATACCGCAAACCCATGTTAAGATGATTGAGGGGCGTAGATGAATAGCAGGGAAGAGCTCTCTCTTGGATCGAATAAACCTCTATGTCCATGTGCGGCAGCGATACTATCTCTCATAATTGAATTGCTACAAATTTCTGGACTCCTGCTGGGAGAATGCGGTGAATACTTCATTACAGACAATTACAGGGAATTCCTAGAAATAAAGATGCTTCGACCGATACCTCTGTAGGCAATGGTTACTCGACGTCCACGCAAGTACCTTCAACGTGGTTAGATGGGTTCTAATTGGAGGGGGGGGGGTGGATTTAATTTTGAATATCATTCTTCAATATCGTCATTCAATATAAGTGTGAACTTGAATTTACTTCACGCAACCGCACAATACACGTTCATGTGAGCCCTGTGAAATTCCTCGTTCACACATAAATGTCAAGCTCAAAAAACCATTGAGAATCGTTTTTTTCCTTTGAATTGTTGTCAAAAATTGTATGCATCTCATTCGTGTATACAGGTATGTATGTATTCGAAAGGGAAAGAAGACACAATGGAAGCGAAGGGTTAAGCTCCTCACAAAAATATCAGAGCACTTATCTCCATTTTTTCCTAATCAAATATAGCATCTTATCAATTCAGTTCATTCCAGTTTATTATCCAGCTCGTACAAAAACAGTTAGAAAAGTTACTCGCTGTAGGCATGCCCTCCTGTGCCCAGGACTAAATACAGTGAAAGACAACGCAATAGAACAAAGAAATAATTTCGAAATTATATAAATTACATAAGGAAACGTTATGAAAGGAATAGATAACAATGCAACGAATCTGATGCAACATTACAAATATAACTAGACGTCAATAACAATTTCATCTCTTTTCTGAGTTATATGGATGAATACGATTTTCAACAGTGCTCTACTACCTTATTGCAAACTCAAGACGATGCAACATCAATGGACTTTTGAGGTACTTGATTGTTCGGAATAAACTAAACAAATATCGCATAACATTCACACCACGAGATAGTCGAAAATGTGGTTACTTCGCGGGCAAAAAGGATTTATTAGAGCATGGTGAATAAAGCCTCGCAATTCAATTAGAAAGTAATTAAAAGAGCCAAAGCACTTTCTCAAAGCTTCAGACGCTTGCGCTCGTAATTTTGCCTCGTGAACGCAACGTAATATACCCGTGGAGTTATAAATTAATAAAACGAGCATTCGCGTTAATTTCGGAAGAGCGGGAATCTGCGCCCATGCGCTTCATAATTAAGAAGAAAACTCTTTCTCCGATGCGAGTATCTGTCCGGTCTTGGCTCTTCTATTTTCTCCTCCTTTTTCGTTAATTTTTATTCGCGGCAAACAATTATAGAATATACCCATTGTCGTATTTTACCAGATTCGGTAAGTGAGACCTTCCTCACCACCCAACGCTTGCTCATATCGATCATGATTATGACTTTCAGATGAAACTTGTGGAAGCGCTTGTTTTAATTAAAACCACACCGCATGCACCAGGCTCATTGAGGTTGGTCTTGTCGAGCTTGTACATCTAGCTAGCGAACAATTTATTTATTCAGTGTGGTTCTTCTTCCACGTCTCTTTCTTTGCATTTTCTTCGAATAAAGTCCTCATTTTTCGAATTTTGATGATCATTATACAGGACAAAATTGATTTTTAGTAATTTTTGACTATTTTGTTCGAGTATCGAAAAAATGTGAATGAATCTGAAAAAATTCTGAAAATTCTCTAACAATGCAAGAAACTCATCGACGTATGAAGAAAAGCAAAATATTAAATTATGAGAGGGGGAATAACTAAAACTGAAATTTTCCATAATCACCATTGTGTAGTTTTTCATCCTAGTTCTACCGGAGAGAGGCATATGCTCATTTTTCTTCTAGATTGTTTACGGTAATCATCTCATAGCATTTAAATAGATTTAGGCCCACGCTCGGGTACTAAATTGCAAACGACAGTCTAATAATTGTCATGAAAACCGGCTCTATGCAAAGTGACCTATCACGACGCACAGTTTTCCCACACAAGAGTCGCTGTGCAGGAGCTGGTAGTACAATAGATATGGAGTCTTGCAAAAGTGCTGTTCTTGAATCGAAATTATTCCATCATCAAAGTATGCTAGTTGGTCACTCCTTTGTTTAAGGTTTTGCACAACTCATGCAATTGCTTATGATGGGGCATACCTGACCAATGGAAACCTCTCAAGTATTAAGACGGTAGGAGCCAACAGAGGGTTTCAATTTAACCATCATGTAACTTTTGAATGTCACGTATCTCATAATCGTACCATAAGACAGATAGACATGCATCTATTCCTGCACTCCTTTTGAATTTTTTAATAAAAATAGTACCGTGGTCTTATCTCTATGGCCGAAGCATACGACATATGCCCAGACGCTTGCTGGCCTGGACGAAAATGCAGCATTTTCCGACCTCAGATCAGGGTGGAAACTATATACAGGCTTTTGATGCTGGTACGCCAAAAAATCTCTCATGTCATTGTAAAAATTACATGTAATCGTGCATGATAGATGAGAGTACATGGCATTGAACTCTTTAGATACACCCAAAATAGAATCCATTTACAAGTCTCGTGCATGCATAATACGGCTGCATGTGACTTTTTGGAATCATCACTTTACAATAGACGCACCGAATATTGTTTCGAATCCATCAATTGCCGAAATTTAAAAACGTTGATCTGAAGAATCGTCGTGAAAAATCGTTAAGAGGATAGATTGCAAGCGGATGTATTTTCAATCCCTACCTATATAAATCCAATCTCATGCTCTGCTTGAAATGAACCAACGTTTCACAGCAGTCCCCCACCTGGCTTCTCTATTCAACTCCTTTCCTTTTTGGTGACATGCAGGCTTACGAGCCCTACATGAAGCAGCATTCAATGTCACTTTAGATACGAAGCAAAACAGTGTGAAATCACTGGGATTACACAACAGGGTGGCATTATATCTCATTATTGTCAAAATCATCAAAGGATAATCTTGATAAATGATTGCCACATGATGAACGAATCCTTTGAGCTTCCGAGTGTTTGTTGTTTGAGTAACGCACTGTCAATCTCCTCGAGCGCTTTTTTTCAGTCGAATATACTTTTTCAACCGGGTTTGCATGATATCCACGTGGTAAATGTTCCGACTCGTGTCTCTATCAATGCAAGAAGATATTCAATTTCTTGATAGATATCTGAAAAGAGCCCCATGTTTGACAGGTGAAAACTAGTGAACTGGACAGAAGAAAGCCCGACTTCCCGGATACCAACTTTGATGGAAACTTTTTAACAGACTCGCCTTGGAAGATGAAGAATCCAGAGTATCTGTGTCTAGTAGGTCCTATCCGCAGACAGAAACTTTCGCCTTACCCATATGGACCGTATTGAAAAGTTGTATGTATAGGTATGTTTGCAATACTAATGGTTTTATACGTATCTCCTAACAGGAGACCCATTACACACAAATACTCTGGATTTTTCATATTACAGATGGTATATGAGTTATTCCGCCGAAAGTGGGATTGTTTGGGGTGAAAAATGTCCACGGGTGCGATTTGGGTCAATAAATTATTTCAGCTTTAAATGCAGTTCGGTAGATTGAGTTAACTCTGACTTGTTTGGAGAAACGAGTATCTAGAGTTACGTAGGCTGAGGCGAATCTCAGAGAAACTACGGCACGTTAAAAGGGGCCTTGAGGGGGACGGAATTGACATTTCGCCCCAAAAATGCTTCTATGGCTCGGGAACTAATTCTGGACTATTTTCCGCACATATTTCGCCTAATGCCATCCAATACTATGTAAAAATGCGTTTTACTAATGATACAACACTTATAGTGTAGCGGCACACCAGGGGACCGAAAACTTTGTACGCGAGTTGTAAAACCCGTTCAAACTACTCACTACTGCACAGATTCGATTCTAGAGCTCCTCCAGCGGATTTTTCCAAGACTCTGGAATATTAGGAGGATAACTTGGCTAGTATGAATGGCCTCATCGACGATCGGGGCGTTTCCGTCGTTATTAGTGCTGTACCATCAGTTTTGGTGCAAGTCTCTGAACAAAATGTCGTCTGCCATTACGAAAGTTGGAATTCAAATTTTGACTTCAAAATCGTGAAATGTTTCACTCAGAGGTATAGAATTTTGAACCAATGGTGGGACACAGGGGTTATGTAGTGACTTTGCATAGGTACAGAGTTGGTTTTTATTGCTAAGATTGTGTTCTGGACAGGGGACGGAGTTGACATTTTGACCCCTAATTGACCATTATAAATGATCGAAGGGGGGTGGATACAAAATCACTCAAAAAGCAACTACAAAGTTGGGGTTCCATAGCATACACCCGAGACAATTTTAACCGCGACGATTGAAGACCTCGAAGGTTTTTGCAAATCTCGGGCGCACAAAATTCCACTTCTGGAGGAATCACTCATAGACGAGTCTAAGAAAATTTCCAGTAAGATTGGGCTCCTGGAGGTGGGTATCCTTCCTCGTAAGTACGATGATTAGTTTTTTGAGAAAAGGACAAAAATTCATAAGTCAAACGATATGAGGAATATGAATCTCACATTCGGTTGGGTCCAATAGCTCAGAAAGAGAATGCACAACTGTAAGAATCCATATAAATTTCAATTGCATGTCGATATGAAAATTATTTACTGAGCATATGAGGTACTTCATCATAATTAATTTTATATGATACGTAAGAGGACGAATTGAGGAATTCGATCAAGTATACTTATGGTTATGCAAAAGCTCTAGCTTACCGACATTTATTATAAATTGATTTCAAATAAAACAAAACAATATTTCGAAAAAGTAACTCCAAGCTGCCCTGCGTATTGGTAGATTAAACCACTGTGTGAAATTTTGAAGCGATCCGTCGAAAGCTATTGGAGTAATTTGAACTGTAGTATAATTACAATGGATTCGCACTATAGTTCAAATTACTCCAAGAGCTTTCAAATGATCACTTCACAATTTTATACAGCGGTTCATTCGACCGACACGCAAGGCAGCTTGGAGGTACTTTTTCGAAATATCGATTTATTTTATTTTAAATCAATTTATGATGAATGTGGATAATGTAGAGCTTTTACTTCCTTTCAAGTATAGATTATGGAATAATATACTTCTTATGAGTCAAACGGCTTATTGGGGATGGAATCAAGCAAAAAGAGAAAAATGGTTAACATTTTAGTGAGACCAACAGCGCGCCAAAATTCTAATAGCGGCTCGCGCATGTAGAATATAAATAACGTATAGTGGGCGCAGAGTCATGAAAGGTTTCAGAAGCATTTATTACCAGTTGAAGTATTTTGTATGTAGTTATACCTCTTAAACATTTCATTTAAAACCATTTATATATCTTGAAGTAAACAATGAATGAGTGAATGTTTGTGTAAATCTGCTATTTTATCGAAACGTATCATTCTTCTCCTCACACGAAACTTTTGGGCCTATCTCTATTTGACTAAACTTGCGTGAGATCTGATGTTTGAGTTTTCAGAGAAATCTTCGACGGAGAGTAAAAGCTCAGCTTACCGCATTTACGATGAATATCTTTAAAGTGAAAAGAAAAAATATCGCGAACAAGTAAAAACAATCCCCCCTTGCCCTGCGTAAAATTACAGCAGTTTTCGAAATACACTTCTAATAGAGATTAGCAGAATGCTTTCAAGATTCAGATTCAATAATCAGACTTCAAGGGGGAGAAAAAGCTCTACTTTATCGACATTCATCATAAATTGATTCCATACGAAACAAAACAATATTTCGAAAAAGTAAATTCAAGCTTCCCTGCGTATCGGCAGAATGCAACACTATGTGTAAAATTTTGAAGTGATACGCGGAAAGCTCTGGAAGTGATTTCAACTAAACTGCATTTACAATATATTTGCACTGTAGTTCAAATTACTCCAAGAGCTTTCCACGGATCACTCAAAAATTTTACCCAGTGGTGCTTTCTACCGATACGCACAGGCGATTGTATCTAATTTTTCGGAATATTGTTTTGTTTCATTTCAAATCAATTTATCATCAATGCCGATAAAGTAGAGCTCTTACATGTCCTTGACGAATACTGAAAACATACCCCGCATGCTTAAAAATATGAATCATTCATGTGATTTTATACTTTACTTAATTTAATCCCCATATGGATTTCCCACCTCACACACCCCTGATAATTTAGCATCCGTTGTGATGATCGGTATTTTACGGAATCTGAATATATCTACTATCGATATACACACCTCTACTGTAGGTATATTGGTGCCTTCTACACCGACAGTTGGAACAGTAGGTACCTGGTGCAGGTTACCGTTCAACCTCACGTGATGTGCGACACGTGCAGGCTTCCGTAGACGTGCGTGCGCTTGACAGGCATATATAGCACTCATAGCTGGCATCGGAGACGATCACCAGTTCTAAATGATTTTTTCGGGACTGTCTATTTCCTTCCTACTTGAGAACTTTGAAGGAAATACTGGTAAGACTTGGAAAAATATCCGGAAATATAAGCATTTGTCAAAATGGTCTGACTTAAAAGCAAGTGATATTGAGATTTTAAAATAAATAAATAAAAACAGACAAAAAATCAAAGGCTCTAACACGAGATTCATCGTGAAGTAATATAAGAAAGTAAACAGTATTTGATTTTATCGCGATTATGGTCGAGCCAAGTACTGTATGGTAAATAATTGGCTTGAAATAATGAAGAGAAATACTTCGTTGTCGGTTTTGGTTGACATATGCTTTATTTTTCAACACGGATTTTCCATAAATATATTTGTGACATCACTTCTTACTAATATAATGTATTGTCTGTATCCACTTATAACCAATTGACAAATTTTCCTCAATCATGAATGTTTTTTTCATGATGACAATTTGACACTAACCACCATTTACGACAATATTCTTAGAAAAATTACAGTCGAAAAATGTTTCACTCCATCCCATATTCCATCATTACTATCAAAAACTTTCCAAATCTAATCTGTTACATACTAGTCGACTAAATAATACCTCGAAGTAGTTCCGTTTGATTTTGAAGTCGACATTATAAGTGAGGTATCATGAACATTTGGAGCAACGTACACAAGCGGTCAAAAGTTTAAGCACATCCATATTTTTTTTTCATTTTCACAGTTCAATATCTCAGAGCCAGTAGATCGTAGATAGTTTTTTTCCCGGCTTATTTTGAAGCTGTATAACGAAACTTTGAGCTATATGAGATGGGAAAAGCTTCAACTTTTCGATCGTCGCAGTTGACATTTTTACGATTTTCACAAGTTTTTTAGCCTCCTGTATTTTTGAAACGATTCATTGGATCAATGTGGAATCAGCGGCATTCGAAATAGGCCAGGACTTTGCCGGAGGCTGGCTGATGTTAGGTGGTGACCGTAAGTGACATTGTTTGGCTATGCGCAATCCATCACAATTATTTTGTGATCATAGACCTCGCGCCCAAGACGATAGGAAGCGCGCCAAGTCAATCCCGAGCTTATCAGAGTTATTCAATACTCATCATTCAAAACAGTTTTCTCTTGTCAGGCTCTTTGATATTCTGAAAGATGAAAAGTCAAAATCCATCGGGAGCGCGGCTAGCCCAGACAAATACGTATGTTACAATATAACCCAGACGCGATCAAAGTTGGCGGTTTTTTCGCATTTTTCAACTCATTTTCTGCTAGCTGAAACTTCCCCTAGTGGTTATTATAAACATGAGGTTGATGTGCAAGTCGAGAGTTATACGATCCATTTCTCACAGTCTTTTTGAATCGTGTCTGCTTCAAAATAACGCTGTCTTTCTGAAAGAAGATTTTTCTCAAGAAAAGTTGACATATAACCCAGGAATGGTGAAAAATGTATGACTCCGAGAAACTAAACAGCATATCTGACATAAATTATCTATACTGAAAGTAAGATGTTATAAAAAATCGGGATCTTAGCCTTCAAATCATAAATTCTTTCATCATTCTTGTATTGCGGTGACTTTTTCCAAGAGGAATCTCCCCTCAAAGGACAGCCATATCTCGGACCACGGAAGCTTTGGAAAATCTTGAAATACAGTTGTTGAGGCTCTTGGCTAGTATTTTCAAATACTCAGAAGGCCGGAAAAAAACTTTTAAAAGTAGTAAAAGTTTGAATTTTTTCATCCAATACAGCTCAAAGTTGATGCTTTAGCGAGAGCACAGGAAAGATACATTTGGAAATTTCGTGAAACGGATTTCAAAATGAGCTTAGCAGAAAATTCTGCAACATTACTGGCTTCAAAATTAGGTGGCTTACAGTTCTGAATGATAGAGCATCAATATCTCATACATACTCTCCTACCGTACCAAGAAAGAGAAACATAACGATATCAACATTTCCGTGTGGCTTTACTAGTGAACTCATTGTCAGTTTTATATCTGAATTTCACAGCTGGCATTGAGGCCGTCCACGTCAATTTTAAATAGTTTCCTCTCGACATTTTTGTTTTGCCTCTCAAAGTTTTTTAATCAATTAGATGTACTGAAAAACGATTTTATCAATTTTTATTGGGCCAAAATAATTTTTTTCTGTCGGCTAGGCGTATACAAGTGATTTTACCAAAAAAAAAACAAAAATTGAACTTTGCTTCGGTATTTTGCTTATAACTTTTATTTAACTCAACCGATTTCAATTTTTGAAAAAGCATCTGAAGATAATCAAAAAACCTATCATTTTACTTGCTAGAAAAAAATCTTTGATCCTCCTACGTGGTCTCAGAGTTCAAAACGCCCGATAATCATGGCATGCCAAATATCTTTTTTGACCCTATCTCAAAAAATTTTCAAAAAATTTTTTTTCATTTTGTGAAATGATATATTGATAAAATATCTGACTATGACGTCATTTGTTGGACAGAACATAATTATTCGGTCTTATACGCCTAGAATTTGAAAATCGCGGTAACAAGGCATGATATTAAATGCGCTCATTCAATTCCAAAGCTGATTCAAACGTCATCTTTCCTACTTGGCACAGCAGTCAATATTATAAGAGAAAATTAATGTGAACTGATCTTCGCCAGAAGGATCGGCTCGATAATCTAAAACCAATCATTAGATCCAAAAATCGTGTCAACGATTATTTCTTGTCTTTCTCCATTTTCCCTTAATATTTAGAATACTGGAATTTCCAGCATTTTCCAAGGTTCTGGAATCCATAAAAAAATAATCAATATATTAACTTCTGATCAAGATACTTTGCGACTTCATTTTCCTCGTGCTTTCAAGAACTGCTTTTGAAATACATTTCTTGACCTGCAACATGTGTATTTTTGACAACCATCTGTAACATTAGCCCCCAATCAATTGTCTAAGGGCGATCTAGATAGGATTACACAATCATTGTAGAACACTCTTCAATGTGAATTGTAAGGTTTCATCTTTGACGTAGTTATAAGAGAATTACTAGGGAATTATTCCACCTGGAAACTGCAATGGAAGAGGCAGTGCAAGCAATGGCATTACTACAAATGATCGTTCATTCTGCAAGATGATGATACAGAGATTCTATACAGAGACTTTTTTGAAGAAGTTCAAATCTCAAACACGTTTCTTCATGTACTAACAACTATATCAAAATACGGTAAAAAATGCTTTAAATCTACATTACGACAATTGCATCGCTATACTGATCCATTCCTTTGGGACGCGTCGAAATTTTGCAAGAACAATCAGATAATGAGTTAGGTCAGCATTCTAGAGGGTTCATCTTGAATGGGTTGGCGAATCTACCGTATAAGAGGAGATTGCAGAATCTATATTCATGAGGTATCTTTATAAAATGTACATCTCAGAGACCCTTGTGATGAAAAAACAGTCTATCTATTTCTCGAGATTAGAATTAGGAATCCTATCTCATGTATGATTGATTTCACAAAGAAAAAACCAATGCGCATCATGAAAAATTCTCCAGCTCCCTGAATTTGCGTGAGTTTCACGTAATTGTCGCAAGAAAATCATGTCAAGATGTGAAGTGTACCTCGGCATCAGTCTAATATTTTTTAGTGAATTTATACAGACAGAATAGCGTATAAAATATAAGACATACTGTTTTAAATATTAATTTCCAAAATATAACACAGTTTCTACCAAATCTTCTCGAATGAGTGAAACAGGCTACTAGGTCTCATACGAATAGTCTCTAACGTCGACTACATAGATCCTTACCCATTCATGGCACTATAAATCACACAGTACAACAAATCGTATATATTTCTTATCGAACCATCACAGTAACATATTTCATTTCCACACAACATCATCTAATGAATGTACGCAACACTCTCGATTACCTATAATCATAGCTTAATTTCTAGTTCCACTGATTCTCCAAGATTGTTTTCGTCTTGTTCGATTTTCAATATTAATAGATGATTGTACGTGTCAACATGAATGCACAGCACAGTATGCATACATAGATTGCTGTAAGTTATTCTGATCAGGATCAGACATTACGACGGGGAACTCATTTGTTGTTTTGGGCCTACCCAATTAATTGCATATGTAAATCACATAAAGATGTATGGATGCTCTGACATCTTCAGACCTCACATGAAATTCCACGATTTCGAGAATCATTTTGGAACTAGTCATGCATGAATAATATCCAATTTTCCATCGTTAGTCCATGTAATTTAGAAACTTGAAGGCACCTGAGTATTCCGACCGATTCTTGAATTTTGAATGCTGACCCTGATCCAACGAAAAGAAAGTACGAAGTTTGGTCTGCGAAAATGGATGAAACTGAGACAACGAGCTTTCTCCATCGATAAAATGAATACGTCTGAGAGAGGTGGTCCGCAGTGGGATTCAAGTCTCTATGTTTTTCTAAAAATGCGTGTACAGATCCCTTGTATTTGGGCAATTCTATCAGAATTTGAGGGTGAAACATTCAAGTATTCGCGATTTTTTAGAAGGCGCGTAGGTCGTCAATCATGAAATTGTTTATCCCTCCTGCACTGCACTTCAAATCCTCGGAGATGAAATTTCGCTAAGTAGAGTTTTGTTTGCCTCCAACAATAGAAGGAATGTATGAATCCATCCCAGTGGTTTACCTCGAACTTGTAGTTAGAAAGATCCTCGATTGTAGATATGTAATTATACAAGTTTGTCAATTCGTCAGAAGAGAGTCAATCCAGTGAGTATCGCTGTTCACTACCTTAACTAAAAACAATATTAGGCGGCTAAGAGCTTCAGTGGATTATGGCACAAGAAAGCACCGTGTGAAACGAGTGCTACAAATTCCTCGTAACAAAATTACCTATGCAACTGCATATTATTTTCTGTGTAACTGTATAGAATAGTACCACACGAACTTGGGATTATTCGTGTCAGCTTAAACTTTGAGATCTCTCTCTCTCACCGTGTTGATTCTGAATTGATCTAGTGATCTTTTCATTTCGGATTTCAATACGATTAGTAAGAAACCACGGAGCGTGTGTCGACACGATGATTTGTCCAAGTCTCATATATTTTCACATCTTTGTGAGTAATTTGGGAAGTTTTATCAATGGGACGAAATCATTTTCTTTGTAAGAAATACACATCAAGCGATTCGATGACTCTTAGACAGTGTAAAGAGCTATCGGAATGAATCTCCACTGCTTGGACTATTAAAACCTCCTCCGCGCACCCGGATACACGCGTACCCAAATCGACTTTATACCAAAAAATTTTCCTGATCAAGCAAACATTCCACTGAATCCTCTCGGGTCCCTATGATTTGTCCAATTTACCATCAATTCATGCCATCAGAATATTTAAAAAAAGACATTTTCAGCAAAAATCATTGGCTTCAAGAAACAGTCACCTCGGTGGAGCCCCAATACCCACACATACCTAATACGAATTGTTTAGTGTTATCGACAAATAATAATTCCAAATTACACCCATAACAACGGTTAATATTGGATTTATTTTTAGATAATGTTTGTATCGGTATTTTAATTGTTTATTGGATTTTGACTAGAGAAATTATTGTCCTTTTTTCGATAACCTAGCCGAATCTCTCGTGTTAGTCAAATAATAAAATAAAATGACGAAACTCGCAATGGTGAGCTGACCGTGGCCTCAAAGCTGTCCCAACCTCATTATGGTTATTCAAACGTGTCTCTCATATTCATCCAATGAATGAAAAGTATATAAAATAATGAATTGAACAAATATTTGGCAACTCGGATTGTGTAAAGAGCACCACAAATGATCGATGAAGCAGCCCGGGTTGCTTTGTTATACGACTATGCTCAGTTGTTCCTTTAATTTTTTTTATCGGGGCTAATTCCGAGTTGGTAAATCTTTGTCAGTGTCGGATTTAGATCCATCAGCTCTTTGTTTGAGTCAAATCGCTATTGTATCCGAGGAAAAGACGAAAATAACTTGTGTGAATGATTGACGGGCTGAGTATGTCTATATATACTAGCCTCGCTGTCAAGCTTTCCTCAGATTTCTCGATTATTCTTTCGATTTGGGCCAAACGAATAGTTGAGAAAACCAAGTCAGAAAGAGACAAACATGTCTAAATCCGTATTTTTAAAAGAAAATTCGAAAAATCTCAGAACAACTTTATTGACGCCGGCTTGCTCGACTCTGATGTGCCCTCAAT
>JAPYYZ010001142.1:0-16282 GCA_030522705.1 Eretmocerus eremicus
CATACCGCAAACAATCATATGACTTGCACTCTCTGGCGTTGATAACTCATTCACTCTCACAGTAACGGGCCACATAGACAATTCCGAATTTTCAGCAACCGGGGCGCCGTCTGTACTCGCATTCAACGCTACAATGTGTTTTGAGGTGTTGTATGGAAGTCTCTTGTACAAGTCCCCATGAGAAGCACTTGACATAGATGCATTAGGAATTCGAGCTTTTTGCTTTGCTATTTCTGATGCATTGATTATTCTTTCACGAATTTTTTGAGATTGTAGCATTTGAGAGAACTGATGTTTCAGGTCAACACAAATAAAATAGTTCAAACATTTGAATGAAACATCCTGCTCAAAAGCGCAACAACGACAAACGACACGAATTTTTTTCATATTATCCTGAATAGTTTCGTGAATGATTTCACTCTCGCATTTCTGGCAATAGAAAAAATACTTCAAGATGGCACTCTTTTCACAGTTATAGTGTTTTTGCATATAGTACTTGTTGAACAATGATTCGTAGTTAAAGGTATCCCCACTCAATAATTTGATAAAATCAGCTATCTGAGTGGTACATTCGTAAGTCAGATGATTCCTCAAACTGATAGCTGTCAGAATTGTGCCAACCTCATGGACAGTGATACCTGACTGAGGGAACATAACTGCATCATCTGTTCGTCTGGTATTTGGATCCCTTGATGTGGCTGTAGCTGCATGGCGACGTTCAACAATCAATTCATCATCATTTTCGTCGTTTCGTTCAGACTCTTGAGTAGCGCTTGAAATGTCGGAGAGTTCGTCGTCACCACAGTACTGACTGTCATGTGGAGGACTGTTGTGCAGTGATAGCTCCATTGAGCTTTCTCGAGATACTGAAATTATCATGATCTTAGTCATTATGTACTGATGCAAATGAGATTAAGAGGGAGTCGAAAATATTCAATGGCTTTTTCTTTCAGAAGTCGAAGCTAGATGGCAACTTTTTGAAGTCGGAGAATGAATTTTTGACCTGTTCTCAATCGACTATTCACGAGACTTTGGCAAACTAGAAATCTCTCGCTTTGATATAAATTTTTTGAAGATAATTACATCCGTGAGGGTGTGGAAGATTATGGATTTACAATTTTTATGATGGAAGATATCCTTTATCATCATGAACTATTGAATTTCACTTTCAGATAATCACAGATTGTAGGCTCAATGAGATGAGAGCTCTCGGCGTCAAGGACAGTGACCATTCCAAGAAAATGTCGACAATATAGAATTAGTTTTCTTCCCCCAGTCTACCAAATCCGCGTCTCTGGCACAATTTTGCAGGGTACATTTCAGAGAGTCATGAGTAAGCTCTTGAATCTGATAACTCTAATCCTGATTTATTGATCAAAACTCACCTTGAGACTCTCCAAATGTAGTATTTTCATTAAACTGCTCACAGTCATTGATGAATCGGTCCGTGCAGGAGCCACCATCTAGGTTCCATGCAAATGATATGGAAATTAATCTCATGTCATGATTCAATTCACATAGACTCTCTATTAGGTCAAGAGTTTGATGAATATGGAATGCGGGTTTGTGTCATCAGTGCCAGGTAATGACAAAGGTTAAAGGTTTGGGGGAATTACTCATGTGCTGGTTCATCTGTTTTATTTGAGCTATTCTGTAGTCTGAGAGACTGTGGGGAACATCCATTCTATCGTAACCATTGTGCATGGTTCAGTAAATTTTGGCTTGCTGGGTACAATTAGAGAATCTATGCATGACGAAATACACTTTTTGTCTACTTGTACATTCATAAGAATATTCTTACCTTGAAATCCATTGGAAGATTGAATCTCTTGTGGTGAGGCACAAGGCTGATGAATGGGGGATACTGCAAAACCACGATGATCATCTGAATC
This sequence comes from Eretmocerus eremicus, assembly GCA_030522705.1. Classification (NCBI taxonomy): domain Eukaryota; kingdom Metazoa; phylum Arthropoda; class Insecta; order Hymenoptera; family Aphelinidae; genus Eretmocerus; species Eretmocerus eremicus. Next base: position 1,893 of record JAPYYZ010001142.1, read on the forward strand.
AGGTTGACTTCCTAAACAATATAATGAATTTGTGAGTCCAAAGTAGGTTTGCTCTCATGGATTCGTTGAACTCATAAAATTGACTTCACGATTCATTAATGATACATATGTAATCCATCGCGAATTGAATGTGGCTCCAGGATAAACCAACGTTTCCATTCAGTTTATTCAGGAATCAAAAGACAACTTGTCCTTCAATAAGATTCTATGGTAAGTGCATATTTCACTCTCAAAAATCTATGGAAACAAAAGGCCAGGGTAGGTACTCTTATTATACATCCGAGAGGGTATTGATATATCGGCTAAAACTTCTGTAACCATTCAACAGAAACATTTCATGACCCTTGATAATTGGTACAATGCTAAAACTCTAAAGTAGTGGGTTACAATGTTAATTCTATGGTCAAAGTAACTGATAAAAGCTTCCATGGTAAACGTTACAATATATTGTTTAAGTGGAACCCAAGACTAACAGGAGGCTCAATGATATCCAATGATCAATCAACGGGAATAGGGATGGATCCCAATGAAAAAATATACGAAAAAATATATATTCCAACTACAGTTGGAAGATAGTTACACTAAGATGAGTGAGAAGTCTTTTCAAATCTTCTAGTAACTCATGAGAGTTCGCAGTTTGCATGGGGTTCTGATCATTACCTTTTGCCATTTTACTCCAGCGCCAATCAGTCGTAGAACTAACTTGATTTTTCTCAAAGCCAGGCTGTAGAAACTGTTTGTTGTGTTTCGATCGACGCCGCTTACGATAAGATGGTTGACTGGAATCCGTCATGGCTCGAGTACTATGTTTACAAGTTGCACAAATGAAGAAAAGCGACGGAAACAAACAATCGTTCTCGAACTTTTGTGTTCTATGGAATCCCACAAATAACCTCTAGCTGTGTAGTCATACCTCATACCTCCAGGAATTCGAGGAAAAAAATGCTCTAAAATAATCTAAGAAAACTCTTTCCCGATGAGCAGCATTGCGTCACTTCACTCCAGTTGTCAATATAATGTTAGCTCCCTTCCAAACTTTTATTTAAAAAAGCCAATTAGCTGTATTATTGTAAATCCAAATGTCTCCTTGCAAAAAAGTTTGTCCATTATTATGCATCCAATTCTATCTGTATACCCTTCGTTGACTCTTTGATGATGATTGCTTGATTCTTGTAATCGAATGAATGTCGCCCTCCGTTGTATTTCTGAATAAAAAAAAACAGTCTTCGTCTTATGCGTCACAGTGCGCATGCGCGACGATACATGTGAACAGGTAGGGCATGTGAATACAAACTATCTACGGAGGACGACGATTTTCGTTTTTCAACTATATGTTGATAGTGAATGATTCTTGTTCGATCCTGAACAATCATAGATAGGGAGGCATCAGTTTCTCGAGATGGTATTCGAGGCATGACCAGGCTTTTTGCGCGGGAATAGCGACATTGCAGCGAGACCAGATGATTGCTCTTCATTCTTGAACCGAGAGGTGAACAATCATTTTCCGAGAGGTTAAGAAGACTGCAAGACACAGGTCACAGAGTGTGAATCTTTTCCAGATCATTTTCAATATTTTCCGTCCCCCAACATACCACGAGCAAGTTTCAATTAGTACACATTCGCAGCTGCAGAGAGCTGCAGTTTAGGATATCACACGTGTATCCCTCCGTATTTACACCCCTGAATTTGTTATTGTCTACAACGGTATACCGTTCGCCAATAAGAAAAATGTCTCGTCAAGGAGAGGAGATCCCTGTTGCAGGGATTAATTATGTAAAAATAATGTATCTGGACACAAGAAAAATTGAAAAAGTTGCCATTGGAAGTATTGGTGGTGTGAAAGATACCATCAGAATCAAAACCAAAAAATACTGGATTGAGAATGCCAAAAATGATAAGCTCATGATTGTTATTCTTGACTGTGGAGGTGAGTTGCTTGCAATCTCTTTGAATTTGCATCTAATCGGTAGAGTAGGTGTGCAGGTTAATTAACATTTTTGTGAATTCAATCACCAGCATCGATGGCAGATCTGCTCAGAAATGAGAGAGCTTTGAGCAAAACCAATTATAGGAACGAAACTATTCCACCACCTAGAATGATAGAAAGCGCGAGTGAGATTGATGAGCCTAGCCCAAATAATCATCAATCTCACTCAAAATCTTCTTCAATATCCAAGAAGGTATGTACGTCTCCTCATAATTTTCTAAGATGATTCTCATGATCAAGATTCCTGAACTGCTCATTATCCTACATGCTCAATCATGAGGGACTGATTATTTTCTGCTTGTAACGATCTTGGAGTGTGTAGTTCTGGGAGGGTTTTGATGGCCGTCGATTGGAATATATGATCAGCTATGTGCTATGTGAACAAGAGCATACTATGACAAATTTTGAATCTTTGGTTTTGTATTTGCCTGAGATGAGTCACATGTGTCTTGGATTCATGAAGATTAGATTGAGGACACTCACATTCTACAAAAAGCATCACATAGATGTTCATCAATCTTTGAGTTATGAGAAACATACAGAGAGATCATTCTTGAACTATCCAGAAGCTTCCTTGTTCCAAACATATGCTGACTATTCAGTCTCTGATAGTAAAGAGTGTTTCTCAGTTGTTCCAAGGAAGATCATTGAAAATTTTCCAAGTGGTCCGCCTTGGAATAACTGATAAAACAACTCAAGTCAATACGATTATGTTGGATCTCATGATTCGCCATTGGGTCATTGCCCTCTTTTATGTCTTTCATAACATCTGAGTGGTCCTTATTCATATTATTGATGGTATTTAGAACTCACCTCGGGCAAACACAAAGCCAGGTATTTAGATTCATTTCAATTTTTCCCCATTCTACATACCATGTAGGATACTATATCTGACCTACTCAAGCCTTCTAACTGTCCAAAAATGATAATTCGCAATATTATTTCAATACCAAATTACCCAGATGGCACTTATGGCACAATAAAATCCTATTTGCGCCCAAAGCTCATCTCACTAAGCATTCCAAAAGCAATGGATTCACATTCTACAATCTTTTCCCTGGAATGTGTTGAAACCATAATTGTCAACCTCTACTTCAGTCAAGATTTCCAAAATGTGACTTTTCCCCTGGGTGATGCCCAGTCTGGAGTGTCCTGTGTTACTGATCAACCCTGCTGAAAATAAGTTCCTAGGAATCCAGTGGGATCCCAGTGAGAGACTGGGATCCCAGGAAATTATTTCCAGCAGGGAAGTGCAGGATTACTGTTCCTCATTCATTCCACCAAAGAAAATGAATTTGACTCAATACAAATACCAAGCGCTTTCCTCTAGGGGACTTCCAATAGAGCAAGCTTTGTTGTATCAAAAAAATTCTCTATCCATCTCAAGGAAAATCTAAAACGGCGATCATTAATAGGCATCACGTACAAGAAGTACGCCTGTCACCGCTCGCCGTTTTAGATTTTTCCAGAGACATTTGGTAAAGATTTTGATATAACAATGTTTATCCTACGAAAAATTCTCTACAGACAAGCGCTTGATATCTAAATTGAGACAAAATTATCTCCTGTTTTGGGATGAGCAAGAATTGTGGCTCATTTGCCAGTCCTGTAACACAGGATACTCCAGACAACTTTGGATTGGTTTCAGGGTTGATGTGGGAGATTTTGAAGATAATGGGGAGGGAAACCCTCAGTTTCAGTCAGATGTAGCGGTTTGTGTTCATAGCAAAACTATTAAGGTGTTTACGCGGTATTTTTCCTAACAATAGAAATTGCTGAAATTTTGCATACTAGAGGATTTCATGGGTTTGAAAAGGTATCGAAATTTCAGGAGGGTCTTCAACCTAGTTTCCGAGATGATTCTCCAAGTTTCAACAATATACACGGGAAAGATAGGGATTTCAGCCTCTGCCTTGAGTATCACAAAAACAGAACAATGGAAAAATCTGAAAAGATTCGCACTGCTAGCTCATGATGAGAGGGGAATCTCTGTGAAATTGCGTGAAGATCGTCAATCTGGTTTTGGAGACATCTCATTTTACAATAACGGCATCAATTAATCGGAGCAAAAATTTGAAAGATGAATTATTCCTGAAGTTCGTGGTCTTGAGAACATTCATGTCAAATTTCATCTAGCTTGGTGGTTCTACTCAAGAGGCATTCAATTTCTAAAATACTCTTTGGCGTCTGTCTCTCTCACATTCAGCTTTCTCCCTCTCTCTCACCGCGTGAATCACCTTAACCCCGAAGCCCCAAATTTCATTGGTAGAAGAGATCTGACCAGAACTGGAGATTGCATCCCCCCCCCCCCCATGAACTTCTCTTTTTTTCATACATGGGACATCGAGCAGCAAGCCTCTAGTCCAGAGAAGCAATTTGAATATCCGAAAATCCTTTTCCCTTCAGAATGGTACTAATTTTGTTGATCATTGACTCTTTTTCGGCTTGCAAAGACCATGAATGTAACCAAAGTTGAAATGCAACTATTTGTGAATTGCTATAAATGAACGGTACTTTCTCGAACCTGTAACTTGCTTTGAAAATAAAATTCAGTGCCGTCAAATGGGGAAACTTTGCTATACTTTTTGTAATCTCGACCTCGTTTCGCTCGTAACCACGGTCGTATACACAGGTCTAACAACTCCGGTGGTGGGGGAAGGCCCGCTATTGAGACGACGGTCGGTTGTCGTCGTCGCCACCGCGAGGCGCCACTCATCATACTCGACGCTGGATCTGCGCATGCTTGCCCGCGTGTAAGCAGCAGCAGAGCAGAAGTCATCGTCTGCTCCGCCGGGAGCCGAGCTCGCCCGGCGCACGTGGTTGCGATATGGTTGCGATGATATATCAGGATCACTACGATGATTCAGTTCGCACCGACTTGCACCTGGCAGACGAGGGCTTATAATTCCCCTAACTTTCGTTAGTCGACGCAGAATATCTCAGCCCAAATCTCAAGCCCCTATGGGCGGCCACAACTTTATATATGAGTTAAAGAGCATGAGTTAGCAGATGTTGTGGTGGCTGTGCTGGCTAAGGCACGGGCTAGAAACTTTTGCCGACTCGGGGTTCAAATCCCGCCTCGGGCAAGTATTTTTTTCCACAAATTCATTCTTACACTCTTTTTCTAATCAATATCATACATGATGAATTCATACAAGAAACAACGGCACTCAAAATCCGATTAACTCACAAAGTTTTCGCTATTGAACTTACGAGGACATGACTTAGTTTTTAGAAACTATTCAGATTCCATTAATATCAAATTTTTCAGAACTATGGGGTTCCTAGGAAATTTTCAAGATTCCTACATGATCGAGAAAAAAAGGTTCACTATTTTTTCCGTACCGAATGATTTTTTTTCTGAAATTTCAAATTATGAGAATGAATTATCAAGTTCATGTCATTTGTTGCCTCCACAAGGCATGACACTTACAATCCTTGAGGAATTTATCTTAAATATATAAACCCCATGTTAGAATTATAGCCAGTATTTTCTTTCTGAATCTTCATCTCCAAAACGTAAACAAGTAGCTTATGTCCTTGTAAGTCCAATGGCGAAAACTTTGTGAGTTGATCGGATTTTGAGTGCCGTTGTTCTTTGTATGAATTTATCTTGCATAATATTGATTAGAAATAAGTGTAAGAATGAATTTGTGAAAAAAAAATTGCCCGAGGCGGGATTTGAACCCCGAGTCGGCAAAAGTTTTTAGCCCGTGCCTTAGCCAGCACAGCCACCACAACATCTGCTAACCCATGCTCTTAAACTCATATATAAAGTTGTGGCCGCCTATAGGGGCTTGAGATTTGGGCTGAGATATTCTGCGTGCACTCACGAAAGTTAGGGGAATTATGAGCCTTCGTCCGCCAGGTGCAAATCGGTGCAAACTGGATCATCGTAGTGATCCTGAAATATCATCGTAACCGCGTGCGCCGGCGAGCTCGGCTCCCAGCACAGTAGACGATGACGCCTGCTTTGCTGCTGCTTCACGCGGGCAAGCATGCGCAGATCCAGCGTCGCGTATGATGAGTGGCGCCTGGCGGGAGCGACTTGAGAACTAATTTCGCGTCTTCAAAAGCAGGCTTTCCCCCACCACCGGAGTTGTGAGACCTGTGTATACGACCGTGCTCGTAACTACTACATGCCATTGTGGATTCTACTCCCATGTGTAGCCAAGCCAAAGTTTACAGTTCTGGTTTTCAAAAATTGTAACAAAATTTCCATCGCGACGTGTTAACTTTGTTAGAATTATAGTAATTTTACCTCTTTAAGCAACTCAATCTGCCTGATTTGATACTTTTGAGTCACCATCTGAATGATGAGTGTCGAAGCTTTTCATTAACTTATTATACAGGTCCATTAGGTCCAATTCTCAGGGTCATAGTTCGAATGTAGTCACAAAAACTCGATTTTTGTCGTAGAATCGCCTTCCAGTTCCAAACCGTCCGGATGAGACGTTCCGTAACTTACGAGGAGAGGTCCCCACCTCCGGGAAACGGATCCATTTGAAACTCCAGGAACTTGTTTGTTCTAGTGAGAAATGAAGATATCTCGAACGGTTCGGTTTAATGAGCCGTCTGATCTGATATCCACACAAATACATTAGCATTGTTAGTATACCTATATATACGATTATTCAACACGAGCCCATTTGAGCAATGCTGATGCATTTGGCTGTATCTCAGACCAGAAGGCCCATTAGACAAAACTGTCCGAGACATCTCCATTTCTCACCAAAACAAGCAAGTTTCCAGAGTTTCAGACGAATCCATTTCTCGGAGGTGGAGTACTCTACTTGTTAGCTTGAAGCTCCCTTCTAAGACTATCTGATAGAACTATCAGGTTGTAGCGTCAGTTAAAAAGCCGACGGGGAAGTATGACATATATTGTATATCATAGACCCCGGCCAATCAGAAAGTGGCTTCGAGTGAGCGGCGGGAGTGAACAAATGTGCGCACAATGTGCACCAGCTGATCAGCGCAACGAGCGGGTGCCTCTAACGCTCGCTCGGACCTGAGCTCTGATTGGCTGAGGGCCAATATATAGGCTACCAGCTCCGTGCGCTACGCACCCGAGGGTCAAAATTGAGTAAGACAAAAAGTATCAGTCGATCGAGTTTCTTGTGCTGGTTCAAAATCCGTTTGAAATTTGATTGTAGGTCTTTCAGTTATTTTTTTGAAATCAAAAATGGTTTCAGGCGCAGCGTAAAGTTTGGCAATTTTTCTTCGCAAACTACAGACGAACTAGATCTTGCAAATAGAAGCGAAATGCACTTAAATCAAGCGTAGAGTCAAAATTTTTCCATATCTTTCATCTATCATAAAAAACCTTCCATCAAAATCCTTCGATCTGACCCCGAATCCGAGGAGCTTCGAAAGGTACACTTGTCGAAATGACTTGTGTCCCCAGCAGATTTGTTGTGTACATATTAGCTCGCCAGGGCCGAGAGGTTATATACAATAATTCGAAAATTCCGCAAGCGACGAAGTCCTGGATTGACCATATCGATCGAGTTCAAGATTAATTCTAATTGAATATTTTTCCCGTGGCTAGTTGTTGATCTCATTCTTTGGTGTTTCATTCCCTGTAATACAGGAATCTTCACTTTATTTGATCCTCAGTCCATCATTGCTCTATCACCTTTCATTTCCGCGCAGGGAATATATTCAGTTTGACCTAATTCGTCTGGTAGAGTCTTCGTGCCCAACCAATTATCCGCAAGAGATTGCTTTGTCGCTCCGTTTTTGAGGTCGCAACTGTGATGTTCCCTCGCGTCATCATTCTAATTCCTAAAAGAATCTCTAAGAGCGAGGTATTACTTCCATTTAACTGTATAGTGCAAGAACGCCTTTGAGACTCTCTTATAGACCCCATATACCTCACCCCTTGATTTCGTTATCAAAAAATTGAGTTAAGCCCTCGGTCGATGGCTTTCATTCATTCAAGAACTGGTCTATGGCGAGTTCATTGGCTCCATTTTCGAAACTTGTATGAAAATGACCCAGAAGCAAGGCAGAGTAATCAAAACTGGTGAAAGGGGGGGGGGGGCAGAGAAAGGAAGAAACACAGGAAAAGATAGAAATAAATGGATTTCATATCCTCAATTGCAGGCACCTGTGGTGAAGAAGAACGAACTTGTCAAACATGGACATCTTAGAGATTTGATTGATAAGAAAAAAGAGGAATTGAAAGAAAAAACCTTCCAAGAACTTTTTTCCGCCGAAATGACGGATACACAGAGATCAGATAGCAACTTTGATCTACAAGATCTTCCGAAAGACGACAACAGAGTATTAGAATATTTGAAAGAAATAAAAGATGCGTTGGATTCTTTGACAAGGAGGTTTGATCAATCCATAGTTGTGAAAGATTCTTTCGAAGCAGAATTAAAATTGATCAAATCTCAGTATGAACAAATCCTGAAGAAAATGGCGGAAAAATCGAACATGGGTAAGCGCGAAAAAGTATGTTTATAGTTGACTAGATCATTGAAGTGGTCAGTTGTAGGGGCCAAATGTAGATCCACTTCCTTACCACAGAACTCAGATGACACCGAAATTTTGTTAATTAGAAGTAATTGACACTGACAAGGAAAGGACCCGACCTCTGGGAGTCCAATCTTGCTGGAAATTTGTTTACGTGTTCCTCGAACTATAAGAAGATACCCGTATTTTTTTGTTAAGTCCAATGAGCCTCCTTTTTGAAGATACAGACAGGAAATTCAGCATTTCATTCATACCTATATATGAAACTTTTCAACATGAGCCTACATAGGCAATGTTAATGTTTCTCTCTGTATCCTTGGAGAGGAGGCCCATTGGACTAAACAGAACAGCACGGGTATCTTTTTTTTGGTTCAAAGAATGTGTGGAAAAATTTCCAGCAAGATTGGGCTTCCGGAGGTTGGGTACTCTCCTTGGAGACCATCTAAACATCCTTGTTTGAGTTTGCAATTACTGGCTCTCAACCTACGTGCATGAGTCATCAATCCGTGAGCCAAAGTAGGTACTTCTTCTTCTTCGGGAATTTGAACTTGTTCCAGAGACAGTAATCTCTTTACATTTTACTAAGTCAACTACCACGATTTTGGTCCTTCAAATCTAAGGCGAACACCATCTAATATATTTACGTTTTTTGGCGATATATATATGGATCAAATTCGTGAGTTCTGAAGAATATTCAATCCCTTCCCGAAGACTTTTAACCTCTGCATCACAGAATATCAAAGACTTTGTCCAAGATTATGTTGGACTATTTTGATAGGAATCCCAATTTCACTTTTATAGCTTCAAGCAACCCAGGACTAATGACAGAGCTGCCATCGCGAGAAACCGAGAATGGACGAGAGGTACGACCCAAGTCATGAATGACCTATCCATGGTTCTAGTGGAGTATGAGTCCCATTCTTGCATAATATCCTAGATCTAATCCCTCCCTGTTCATGAAGTCCATGCTCCCGAGACCGTTTCATTCTTGAAAGCGTTATTTATCGAAAATCGACTCGTGAATGGGTCTCAATGCTGAGAAGTACCCTCTGGAACAACTGTTTTTTTTTTCTAGGTCTCACTTGGGAGAGGTGTGTATCTGGCGGGAGATAAATACGATGCCGTAGAATTTGACGCAAAGAGGAAAGGGTCGTCGTTTGTGCGAAATCTTGCTATTGCGCTATTCGGATATGACGTCCTTCGCGCTAGTTCCGTCCATGGCGGCGTTGGACTACAAAAAACGGTGGAGCCTGGCACATCAAACGGTGGAGCCTCAGAAGGTGAAGCCTCAAAAGCGAGACCGCCTCTCTGTCCGACCAAACTGCTTGCAATCGAGGGTAAGCGATCACACATTCGAGTGTGTATATATGTGTAAGTTATCCAAAATGAGTCAGATGTCTCTGGAGAAAGATATAAGTTGTTGGTTTTACGTCTCGGCACCTGCTCTTTCGAGCTCTATCCACACGGCATCCATGTGCGTGGGGTTGAGATAGACTAAACCAGCGAGTCATCAACTGTCAACTACCGATTTCACCTCGTTGAGGGTGACCTATAGTTCAAGGTGGGTTCCGAACCACCGAGACCGCCGGGAAAAACACACGAGAAAAAATCTTAGTGGTGCCGTCCGGGAATCGAACCCTGGCCTTCCGCGTGGGAGACCAAGGACTAGATCCACTAGGCCACGGTGGCCTCTATCTCTGGAGAAAATACTAGGTGATAACTATCATTGGAAATATCTCTGAAAGTGCTCATGATATCCTGAATTGTTGGGAGTTTGGCATTGCTTTGTTGCTCTTCTTTTCCGTTGTCAACGCAAGAATAGATTCTGAGAGGGAAAATAGCTATCTGAACCATATCTTCGGAATAAAAATTCTGTAAAAGTTTAAGAATGATGCGTGATCTCATTTATCATTTCATCATTCTTTCACAGACACTTACGCATGGTATATGGAGCATCGTCTCGCCATGACGCCAGAAGAGATAGCGAAAGGGAGAGCCCAAGTGGGGCCTATTATTGTTCGCCAAATTACTGATTTGCGTACCACGGATGATCAGAGAGAAAGGAAGAGACTTTGCGCTGCCAAGCACAGATTAATTAAATCACAGAAGGGTAGGTTCTGAAACTATAGATCTCAACTCCGAAGATAAATGATCCTCCATGAACAAAATAAATTTCTCAATTAGTCGATTGTGAAGTTCGTGACAAATACATAGATCATCAACTTCACCGTCAGTTGTCTCGGCGAGATGCTTGGCAACATGCATTTTACGGTACGCCTTTCTTGAGCCGGCCACCCTTGTGTCACGGTTCTTTGACAAAATGGTCCAACTCCTCGGAATAGTATATCTCGACACGAGGACATAAGAACTTTTTTCCGCATCCTATAATTGTATTTTCTGCCCGTGCCGTAGCCGATGGTCGACATCATCGCGAGGATGCAAAAGATTGGTTTCGCGCCCGTTATTGAGCTATATTCTTTGACAATCTGTGGTAGGAAGTTGCTAATCCATGCGCGAAGTCAGATCTTATGACTAGGATTTCGAGAAATTATGATATTACTTCCATTTAAAATAATCTCATTGCTCCTTACGATCAGTTATTTCAATGGAATTTCGTGGGCAAACGAACAAAAAACTTGAGTCTGAAATCTCACACCTCGCCCCCCTTCCAGGTCAATGTAAGAAGCAAGGAAAGAAGATAGAGAAAGATGAGGGGGGGAAGGAGAGGACACGTGCAAAATTTGTCTCGGGCAAGAAAAATACCATTCAAGATAGCGGCTCATCTACAAATGAAGAAGAGTTCGGCAAAAAATCGTACAAACGGATAGCAACGGCACATGAAGATTCCGATGATGATTTACGAGAGAATTTCGAAGACGTTGAAGGTACTCCCGATGATTACGTCAATCTATCACAATTATAAGAATTACCAATTTTATTTGCTTCAAAACTTTATCAACTTTCTTGATCAGATATTGATGTAGCTGACCTTTCGGAACCCGACTCAGACGGAGATGGTCTTGATCGAAATGCCGACCCCTTGAAAATCCCTCTCGTGACTCGAGAGGACGAGGAGAACGCTCATCACATAGACAATTCTGAAAAAATTGATCGAAATGACGAAAACGACTCTCCATTCAACGAATGCGACTAATATGTATTTGACTCGATTGAATCACATTTAATAAATCATATATTTCACTGAACTTCCCAGGATCTTGTAGTATTCGTTGCAGGAGCACCACACATATCCCGTATAGTCTCGTATAGTTCCCCGTTTTGTGAGAAATCGAAATATGCATAGATGGTGATATGAAGGACGAGAAAGCAGGGGATAGGAAGAACGAAGAAGAGAGAATAACGCATCTCCACGGAACTATCGAGGTCGTAAGATATTTTTTAAGTATTGGTTGATACTTTCAATCCCCACTAGATTTAATAATACGCACTACAGTGCGCGGATGTATACAAAATGTGAATGTGAATAACCCTTCATAGACTTCAATACAGCTGGTAATTGCGCAGGTATTTGCAATACCTCAATGCGATAACACATGAGGCATCTCTCGACAAATACATATACACGATCCTGCTCATATCGAAAACAGCGTGGAACAAAATGCAGTATATCGATATTTTGGAGCTGTGGAATCATATTAGCATTTCTACGATGTACTTCAAAGTGTACCTATACTCTTCCATGAGGTTTCTTGAGATTCGGCTCCAGATCGAGACACCGCACACATGAATGGAGAACTGTAACAGATCGACGAACTACGGGCAGTAAGAGGTAATTCTTAGTTCGATATCATTCATGATCGTAGAATACCATCTGAATTTACATTGCATTTCCGATTTGTTCGACGAGGTTCATTCAGCATTTGAGAAAATTCAAACGCATCTCATAGGATATTTCAGTAACTGAAGAAACCTCTCATTGATACGTATCATTTAGATTAGCACCCTAAATCTGCTGGGATTCACTCCTAGGGGTTTTTTGTGCTGCAGATAACTGATCAGGAGTCGAACCTAAGATATTTGCCTCTCCCCCCACCTCGGAGGTGGATATGCAACACCCAACCCACCTTCGATTTCCGAGAATCCACTATTACGGTATAATTGTCTAAAAACTTGTAACATTCTTTGAGTCGCAGATTGAGGAACGTAGTCAAATTTCGAAATTTCATATCTCGGTCGGAATTTTGTTAATCAACATTGGTTCAGTTATGCAAGGAATGCCACGTGTTATATGACTCACCCCGGTGGCGTCAAAGTTAAGGACTGTCGGAGTTATCTCACTCATCTCTGGGGCTTGATCTAGGATATCCATGGATCGTACGATGGAACTTAAGAACTATTGACGAGTGCCTCATTGGAATTCACGCGTCTCTTGTAACCTCATATCGCATGACATCCCATGAGATAGTTTTGGATTGATCCAGATCTCACAGAATCCCGGGATCTCATCACTCATGACGGGATGCGTACATGATGATGACATGAGTATCGGTAATCGTCTCATAGGATCCCTGAAAGCAGGTTGATGACGGATTCTCCATAGGATGAACAATGATTGTTCAATCTCTCATGACACGTCTCAAGGCATGATTGGTCCTTCCCCAATGGCGTATCTCTTGTATCATGGAGTGTCGTCTCGTATCCAAACGAATCTTGAGGTATCTCACGCGAGCTCCCGTATGAGAATGAGGAATTCTCTTGGAATCTTATGGAGATCATGAGTGGTATACGTGCCATCCTCCCGTATCATTAAGTATCTGAGCAAATCTCAAGATGTCTCCTGTATCTCATAAAATTCCAAGAGAATCATTGGCTACCGTTTAGGATACGATCGAATCTCCGAGAATCTCACATATTCTTTTCTATCGCAGTAAGGGTATCTCACAAAATCTCTCAAGTATCAAAAACGAAGAAATCTCATAATATCGACTCACACCGTTCAGTATCAAGGGAAATCTTGGGGTATCTCACGTAGTATCCTCGCGTATCATAAAGTATCCAACCGAATCTTGAATTATCTCCTGTATCTGAGGAAATCCTATGAAGATCAGGAAGTGGGTTATCTGACAGTATCATAATGTATCGCTTAGTATACAATCAAATTCCCGAGAATCTCACAGAATCTCTTGTTTTGCAGTGAGAGTATCTGATTGAATCTCGAAAGTATCAAGAACTAGGAAATCTCATAATATCGACTCGCACTGTTCAGTATCAAAGCAAATCTTGAGGTATCTCACGTAGTATATTCGCGTATCATCTAGTATCCAAACAAATCTTGAATTATCACTTGTATTTCATGACATCCTATGGAAACCAGAAATGGGGTATCTCAAATTATCCTCGCGTACCGCTTAGTATAAGATCAAATCTCCAAGAATCTCACACAATCTCTTGTATTGCGGTGAGAGTATCTCATTGAATCTCCCAAGTATCATAAAGGGAGAAGTCTTATAGTATCGACTCGTATCGTTTAGTATCCGAACAAATCTCGAGATGTCCCACGCGATCTCCCGCATTACGATGAGAACATCTCTCGGAATCTCACGGAGATCACGAAGGGGGGGTACGTACTATCTTCGCGTATCAACTAGTATGCAACCGAATCTCAAGATATTTCCTGTATCTCATGATATCTCACGGGGATCACGAATGGGAATATCTTGGAATATCCCTGCGTATCGTTTGGTATAAGATCGAATCTCTTAGAATCTCACACGTTCTTTCGTATTGCAGTGAGAATATCTCACAGAATCTCCTTAGTATCAAAAACGAGTGAATCTCATAATATCGACTCGCACTGTTCAGTATCAAAGCAAATCTTGAGGTATCTCACGAAGTATACTCGCGTATCATCTAGTATCCAAACAAATCTTGGAATATCACCGTTAGCTCATGGAATCCT